>CM035410.1:122641812-122704312 GCA_020310875.1 Ceratopteris richardii | reverse complement strand
GATTGATGTAATTTATCTCTTTGGTAAGATAATAGGATCCTTGGCCAATCATAGGTTGTGCTTGCATGGGGCAAGAATATTTCATGCGGTCATCTCCATAGGTATATAAATATTTTACCATCATTCCTCACTATGCCTACCTATTCTACAAGTTTCCACCTATCTTTTGAGCTATTAACTCTATTATCTCTTCCACCAAAGAAGAATATTTGGAGAGACACATCTTAGCACATTGGTTTAGGGCATCTTACTGATTTAGGTACATGTATGAGCTAAGTTTCTCACTAAGCAATCCATCTAGAAACAATGATAATTGATTTTGTTGAGTAGATAGCTATGGTCCTAGGCATCACTCAACATATTGCTTAAACATTCTTCTTGTTGGCCTCACCATATCTTGAGGGGTTTTGTTGAAATTATGAAATAAAGATGTCATGTTGTGTCTAATACCACTCTTAGAGAATTCAATGATGAATGCCTCTAATAGTTGAGCTATCTCATGATCGTTTCCTCTATTCATTGATTGAAACCAAGAAAGGGCAATAGCCTTCAAGGTTACTCCAAAAGCCTTGAAATGAGTAAACGTCCTCTAGCTATTCAACTCAAAGAACTTCTTTGAACTCTACCACATGATCTTAAGGATTTCTTGTGCCATCAAAGTAATTTTTCATTTCTTTCACTACTTGAGAAGTTTCAATATCCTTGAATGTTCTCTAATTCTACGTAAGGGAAAAACATCCATGTTTCTTTGTGTCCATTTCCCTCTTTGTCTCTCTTTTTTTAGCTTACTAGCCCCTTGCTCTGATTTTCTTGTGCCCAGGTTATGGACAAATCTAATATCAAATGGGTCTGTATACTTCTCATGTGAACCTATTGGAATCTAGGATCCAACACCCATGGCTCCATCTTGCATGTATGAAGTAGCTAGTTATTGCAAAGGGAACACTTTCTCTTCCTTCCATTTATGAGTAGGTCGGCTAAGATCTATGACTTGGTACAACCTATCCAAGTTTCAATCCAAGTAGACTACTTTTCTTGGACTCTCAAGATCCTTGATCTCATACATTAGAAACTTCTACTGAAGATAGGGCACTAGTGGAAGTAACCACCAAAAATCATTCTCTATGTCTTTGTTCACAAACATGTCACATGCCTCTATTATGCTCACGTAACTTGGAGGTGTCTATGATCCATGTTATCATTAGATTTTCCATGGAGATTGCTAGGAGCACCTAATTATTTGGTTTTGACATACTCTAGCTTAGTCCTGTAGGGTCCTTTTGGTGTCTCTAGATACACTAGCCAAGAAATAGCAGTTTGTCTCTCCATGCTATAGGTATCTTGAAATAACTAGTCTATTAAGTTAAGCTACAAGGGTGAGAGACTGACTACTTAGGCTAAGACCTAGAAGCATGATTGACACTAGCTTTAGAAGATCATAGAATTTGTCCATGTACTTTGCCAAGGTGCTTGCTTGAGTGCAACTTCATGAAGATTTGATACCATAGACTTTGAGTCTACTTTCCCATGTGTTGGTGCTTTATCCTCAATAACCTGGTTACTTATTATTCAAATGTTTAGCTTGGTCTTCTTTCCATCAACATCATGAATCGACTACATTTGGATTTTATCATTTGATAATGTATTCATCTTCTTATCTTAGGTTTTCATTCATACTTGATTTATGGATCTTCACATGAGGTTCTTAGGGTTTGTTATACCTTTTAGCTCCCATTGTGTTTCTAATGTCTAAACCTATAACTACACACAACCTAGGCTAGAATTGACAAAGGGCATTTAGGAAAGGGCAAGTTGGCTCTTCCAAAGTCTAAAAGGATTATCCTAGCTTTGATACAAGCTTCCAAGCAAGAATTTCAGCCACAAACTCATGTAGTCTAGAACAAAGAGTCATCTCTTTTTCTCTCTCTCTCTCTCTCTCTCTCTCTCTCTCTCTCTCCTCAGAAAGTCGTCTCTCTCTCTCTTTCTCTCTCTCTCTCTCTCTCTCTCTCTCTCTCTCTCTCTCTCTCTCTCTCTTTCTCTCTCTCTCTCTCTCTCTCTCTCTCTCTCTCTCTCTCTCTCTCTCTCTCTCTCTCTCTCTCTCTCTCTCTCTCTCTCTTTCTCTCGCTCTCTTTGGCACTGGCTCTATTCCAAGGGCTCCGTTCTCTCCCCGGTGCTTTGAAATCCGAATTTGGGCACATTGTATAATGTTGGATTAGAAGGCTTCAATGTCGAGGGAACTTGGTTGAGCATATCTTTGACAAAATTCTCCCTATAGTCCACTTGCAATGGAGGGGTAATTTTGGACTCCTACACCTCAACCACTTCGTGACTCCTTGAATGTTGGCGCCATGAGTCATCCTATTGGGAATAAACTAGAAATGGATTGTCTCTTAGATACAAAATGGAGATGCACTCATGCGGATACAAATGTAGATGAAGTAGGAGCAATCATGTTGTCAATAGATAGTACATAGATAAACAAGAAACCATGTGTGGTGAGTAGTTGGTAGCATGCCACAAGTTCAGCCATATCCATGCCTTCTCTCAAACGTTGAATTTTGAAGCCCATCCCACCCAATTGGACATTTAAAAAATTCATGTACTTACAAGGTTTTGAAGTGCATCCCACAAGTTGGAACCTAGATTTTAATGCACATCTTCCCTTCATCCGAATTTGACATATAGATATGCATTCTATGTCCCACCTAGACAAAAATGGAAGGACGCTAGTTACATATTTTAGTTATTCACCTCCTAAAGTAGAGGTCTTGGGTATCTATACTTCTGTCCAGGCCCTTCCTCAATAATTATTGTGGCATTAAAATGGTCCTAACAAATTCAGATCAAGGCTTTGCATCTTTAGATTTCGGGTTCTCTCTCTCTCTCTTTCACACACATAGATTCTATCATCTAAGAACTTTATATTGTAGTTTTTAAAGTTACATTGTAATATATAACATCAATATGACTGTGAAGGTCTTCCAATGAGCTAACAAAGCCTCTTTATAATACCCACACTTAACCATTAATTAGAATCCAATTATCTAATTAGTCCATGTTATTGATTGAGATTCACTCTTGGCTATGCCTATAAGAAATGGATACCTTTGTAGTTGTCTACTCTCTAGGAGGAGAATTAACATGAATCCAAGAAAAAGAGTGACACGCTGTTTTGCACGAAGCTTGAAGAGTGTCCTATAATCAATACAATCCAATGAATTGACAAGGTCTATCCTCATAGGTTGATATGATCTAGAAGAAACCATGAATACTCCAACTGAGAATTTCCGAACCTAGTTTTTTTTTAGAGTACAATGAATTGGAAACACACACACACGACCTCCTAACGTAGAGGTACCCATGTTGGGTAACTTCATGGAAACCCATCTTTGGGAATTCATGGATATGTCCAGCCAAGATTTGAACTAAGGACTTCCTCCTAAAGATTCAAACCATCAACCACTAGGCTATGCAAGCTTTGGGAATTCATGGATATGCGCAGCCAAGATTTGAACTCAGGACTTCCTCCTAGAGATTCCAAACTTGGTATTGGTAGAAAATCCTTGATGCAAAATGAGCCACATGAATTCCATACAATTAAGAAACCTCATCTCATATTAAGATTTTCTACTCGAGTGTGATTTGCATGAGTTACTCATTCCATCTCAATACTCATGCACCATACGAAGACATTCAACATAACATCTATGGGAAAATTATGGATAGTGGTTGGGGGAATAGTGGATAATGGTTGTTGAAATCTTATTCTTTAATATTATTGTAATTGCAATGGAGTCTGCTCCATTTGACCACACCTTGAGGTACCTTGAGCTCCTTTGGATTATGGTTGTAATATCCATATCCCTTTTAATCGAGAGATTAAGTGTTCTCTAAAAGGATTTTTAGTTATGGTTTTTATGTACTAGACATAACTTTATTTTGGATAGATCCAACAACTTGCACCCCTATACGTCATTGTGTTCTCAAGTTGAAAAAAATATACAATATTAATGTTTTTCTATGGAAAAAAATCTAAAAAATTGTACACAACAGATTCCATGTAATCTTAAGAGTTAGGAAAATTTACATTAGGAAAACTTTGGGGTCTTCAAGGGCCACTTTATCTACAATAAAATAAAAAATCGTATCAGCAAATGCTCTATTAGGCTTTTGAAACATTAGAAAATTATTGCTTTGCTAATTCAATGTGGAAATCTAGTCGAACAGTTATTATAGAGGAGATTCCCTATATTAAATGCATCACAAGTCAACTTTTATGTCATTTTCTATACATTGAGTTTCTTGAAATTTACATGCATTAAATAGTTATTATAGAAGAGATTCCTTATATTAAACGCATCACAAGTCAACTTTTATGTCATTTTCCATACATTGATTTTCATGAAATACTTTTAACAGTTATTTTTAATATATTTTTGTACAAAATACTCCTTAGATTTGTTAGGTCGTTGCCCCCTTGATAAGTGCTCTTGGATCCATTTTGACTTGGGAGACATATCTATGAACTTTTTTTACTCCCCTCTTTAAAAAACTTGGATTTTGTTCTCTTCCCACTTTTGGGAGCTCACTTCTTCCCTGTTTATTTTTATTATGAAAATTCCATTTTCCTGTTCATTGCCAAAATCCTTGATATTTTTTTGTAGATATGTAGTTCTAAGGAAATATAGATTGTTCAAAGAGGCATGGGAACAAGTAAACGTGTGGGAACAAGCAAACATAAAAGAAGGGGGAAATACATAAGAGCAAAGGCCATATTGATTTGTTCTAGACTTGATTACACACAACGTTGATTTTCATCACTACCAACTCATACAAAATACCATTCTTCTAAAATTTAAATCTATTTTTTCCATGAAGAGGAGTCCTTGTTGGGAAGTTTAGATAGAACCTAATAAAAGCTTCATATTTTTTGGAGCTAGTTGAAACCCTAGAATTATCTTGACAATCTATTTTTTAAGTATGTTAGATATGAGATATGAAACCATCCAAGACGCTAATCTATAAATAGAGCATGTAGGCGCATATTAATAGGTGTTCTTGGATAATTTGTGAAAGATTTCTTGTAATATTTTTGTTCTTTGAATGCAAAGACTCCATTGTTCAAGTCTCGTGTTGTTCCTCACACATGTGTTTGTATCTCTTTGTGTGTCACATGCACCTCGCCTGCTCACGATGGTCATACACCCACATGTCTTTGTGATTGATAACTAAGATATGATACTACTTGAAATTGACTCTCATAATAGTTCTACATTTGGACTTTGAATACAATTTTTGCAATATTATCGAGGACATTTAGTCCAAGGATGAATGTGTGATGGTAAGTGTACATAGAGAGGAGATGTTGGAGTCGCTTTATAAGTAGATTTTTTGCTTTTTCCAACTTTACACTCCGAGTTTACCCATTTCATGGTCTACTCATTTTTGAGTCTCACACACTCTTTCTTTTGTGAGTACACTCTTCTTTTCATTTTGCTTATGCATGTACTCTCTGCAATATCCATCTTGGAACTTGTCTACAAGGTGATGAATGCCAAATGGGTGCTCTAGGTTTTAGGGTTGAACCAATGAGTTCATCAAACCATCTTCATAGATGTGAGCACCTAATTACTTGGTTTGGACATACTCTATGTTACTCTTGTAGGGTCCTTTTGGTTTCTCTAGATACACTAGCCAAGAAATTATATCAGTTTCTCTCTCCATGCTATAGGTAATCTTGAAATAACTAGTCTTTGAACTTAAGCTACAAGGGTGAGAAACTAAATACTTAGGCTAAGACCTGGACGCATGATTTATACTAGCTTTAGAAGATCTTAGACTTTGTCAATCCACTTTGCCAAGGGGCTTCTCTAAGCGCAAATTCATGAAGATTTGATACGATAGATTTTGAGAATTTTTTCCCATGTGTTGGTGCTTTCTCCTCAATCACTTTATACTTATTAAATTCAACTATTTACCCTTAAAGTCAACATCAAGAATGGACTTGCACATTTGGATTTATCATTTTATAATATATTTATATTCTTATCTAAGGTTTCCATACTTGATTTATGGATCTCCACACATGGTTCTTACAGTTTCTTATACGTTTTAGCTTGTATCATGTTTCTAATGCCTAAACCTAGAACTACACACTTAGCATAGGCTAGAATTGACAAAGTGCTTTTAGGCGGGGCCAACTTGGGTCTTTCCAAGTCTAAAGGGATTATCCTAGCTTTAGTACAAGCTTCCATGCAAGAATTTCAACCACAAGCTCATGTACTCTAGAACACATATTAGAGCATAGACCTTGCTTCACAGAATTCTTCAAAAAGCTCGTAAAAGTCATCCAAAACAACTTAAAAATTATAGAAATCAAACTCAAAAGTTGACAAAATAGGTTCTGTATTGTGCTAGCTCGGATCCTTCATGATATTGCACTATTGGGATAGAGGGATTTGTTGTGAGAGAAGGGTCAACCATGATAGAGGTGATGAGAGATAGGGTCTATCACCATGCTCAACCAGAGTGTGTTGTAATGAACAAAAATGTTCTATTGACTTTTTGCCATGAGAGATCATATTGTAATGATTGATGGTATTCTAATGCATTTTTGTTATATTGTGTTTTTTATTGTCATGATGGAAGGCTCTATAACGATAGAGGGTCTTTAGCATGATAGATAGTGCTATCAAGCAGCACTCCATCGTAATGGACGGGTGGTCTATCATGCTATTTGAGGTTCTATCGTGCCAATGGTATGTTGTGATGGTTAGGCTTGCCAGGGGATGTCCTCTATTGTGATAGACTGAGTCTATCCTAGTGGTGGTAGACTATCCGGATACAACACCACTTGGGATTGAGGCCTTCCATCACAATGGACCAAGAAAATTTGAATTTGAGGACAAAATTTATTGAACTACAAAGGTGCTATTAAGATCTCTATTTTGGTAATTTTTTTGTATCAAAGAATTGTGTTTGTCGGTCTATCACAATAGATCTACTCTATAGTACCTAAATGCATGTAGAGGCCTATCTCATTTCCAAAACCTATTGGAGGTCATGATGACCAAAACTTTGTAAGGAATTACAATAAAATAGCATAGATACTCTCTCTCTCTCTCTCATAGATGCACACACATGAATGAGGCAAACGAAGGCTGAAGCGAGTTTTTTGTACCTAGAGGTGATTGTTTTCCTGAAGAAGGAGATAGAAAGAGGAGGTATGGGAGGTTGAATGAGGTGATAACAGTGTAAATTGGTTTGAAAAATCCAAAAATCTACTTACCAAGCAACTCCGACATTCTCTTCTCTACCTACTCTTACCATCACGCATTTGTCTAAAAGGTAAATCTCTTGGCATTAGTGCTTAACTTAAGGAAAAGCTTAATAAAAGATGAGGTTTCTTACTTGTATGGCATTCATCTTGCTCATTTTGCATCAAGGATTTTCTACCAATACCAAGTTTGGAAATTTTCAGTCGGAGTATTCATGGTCTTCTAGATCATAGTGACCTATGAGGATAGACCTTGTCGTTTCCTTAGATTGTATCGCTTATATGAAGCTCTTCAAGCTTCCTGCAAAATAGTGTGTCGCTCTTTTTCTTCGATTCATGTTAATTCTCCTATTAGAAAGTATACAATTCCAATGGTACCCATTTCTTATATTCATACCCAAGAGTGAATGTTAATCAATTACAGGGAGTAACGAGCTTGAATTCTAATCAATAGCTAAGTGTGGGGATTATAAAGAGGCTTAGTTAGCTAATTTGAAGACCTTCACTTTGTATTCCTGTTATATATTACATTGTAACTCTAAAAACTGCAATATAAAGTTCGTGGATGAGAGAATGTGTGTGTGTGTGTGAGAGAGAGAGAGAGAGAGAGAGAGAGAGAGAGAGAAAGAGAGAGAATCAGAAATTAAAAGATGCAACGCCTTAATCTGAGTTTGTAAGAACCATTTTAATGCCAAAAGAATTATTGAGCAAGGGCCTGAATTTGTGAGAACCATTTTAATACACAAGACATGTACTTTAGAAGGCGAATAGCCAAAATGTGTAGATAGCGTCCTTCCATTTTTTTTTCCTGGTGGGTCATAGAATGTAAGTGTTTATCTATATGTTGAAATTCCGTTGAAGGGAAGATATGCCTTGAGTTCATAGAATCGCATTCCTCTCTTCTAAGTTGATTACTGTATCTAACTCGAATCCCATATCGCGCAGCCTTTTGTTCGCCAACCGATATGGTTCACGATTTGGTTGCTTTTTATCCGAGCTCCTGAAAAGAAACCCACAGAAAATTAAGACTCAGAAACTGTATTCGACCAAAGCAATGGACGAACAAGTTAGACACAATTAGCGCAATTTTGTTGAGGAATTGATTTGGGTAACTAACCTGACACATACTTCAGCACGTGGAAAGCGCTGGCGTTCATGGCCCAAGAACTATAGAGGGAAGTCCCTAGCGGCTTGCTCAGCACACGTACATAATCAGAAGATATGCCTTATGTTCATAGACTCGCATTCCTCTCTTGTAAGTTGATTATTGTATCTTGCAGCCTTTTGTTCGACAACCATATCGCAGCCTTTTGTTCTAACTGTCATACAAGATATCCACCATATTGTTGGTCTGCTCCCATGTGTAGTTCACTTGTTATACAAGCCATGTAATCTGCTAAGAAGAATTGAACCCTTAGGTTACAAGTGAATTACATCTGGTTTAAACTGGCCAAAGACTTACAGGTCTCGTCCGAAAGTTGAACATTGAACTTCTGCGTCACCCAACAGCGTGTAGTGGAGGTTCGCTCTCTAGTTCTTGGGCCCTTATTGCAAAATTGCTCCATGAAATTGTTCCTCAACAAAATTGCGCTAATTGTCTTCGCAGATCCTCTGAGAGTAATGGAATCTGTATAAAATTATCAACCGAGAATGAACGCAAGTATGATGTAACGAACGGACTTATACACATGCGTGAGCCGAACAAATTAAACAGAATTAGCGCAATTTTGTTGAGGAATCCATTATGGTAACTAACCTTACACATACTTCAGCACGTGGAAAGTGCTAGCGCTCATGGCAGGCTGCAGTAAGGGCCGAAGAACTAGAGGGGGAACCAGTACTACCAAGTCTAGAATCTTTTCCTTGGCGAAGTCTCAAGCGGCTTGCTCAACCGCTGCGTTCCCATAACAGTACCAATTCTGTATACACAAGTACATAATCAGAGGAAAGACATGTCAACGGTAAGGCTCTAGAGCCGAACAGCCAATTGAAGTACTGTACAACATCGAGCAGGAAAGTTAAGCGTGAAATGAAAAAGCCACAAAGCAGTATTTCAAAAGATTAATAAGGGCGTGATGAAGGAAACGAGAAAGTGCCTGGTTCTCATAGATGATTGCGCCGCAGGTAATACAAATGCAATTATGCTTTCCTTCTCAAGCTTATACGTTGCACGCTCCAACCTAGGACGCACGATTGTGAATATTATTCATAAAAGTTTCAGCAACACGACTATTTGAATAACATAATGCAAAACGGTAGGATACCTTCGTTTCTTTGCAGTAATCCAGGTTGCTGCAACAGCTTTCGTCAACGACAACATTGGGATCCCTAGGTGGATCCATGGCAACTGTGCCGATAGACGACGTCATGACAACTCGCCGTACTCCCGCTTGCAGAGTTTCGTTTAACACATTTAGAGTGCCCTGTAACGAAGGATCAACCATTTCCACCTACAAGTGCACAGAACCATAACAAGCGTTCGTCGATATCCCAAAGCTCCATCCGTGAAGGGACTGAAATTTGACGACAAAATTTCAATCCAAAGAGTCTCCTAAAAGAACAATGAACTTACCGGATCATCTGTAACTGGAGATGCAAGATGGACGACACCATCACATCCGCCAGCGGCTGACTGAATGCTGTCGAAATCCGTGAGATCGGCCTTCAAGAGCTGAAGCCTTGTATCAGCTCCATTTGGGGTGGTCTTGATTATCTAAGCTCGTTAAAATCATCGAAACATAATAACATTTAAAATACACGAGTAAACGAAGAAGTACAGAAAAATGGAACTGTATAACGCTCGTAAAAATCGTGCTACCCATAGAGCAAGGACAGTTTCCATAGAAATATTACACAACATGACTGCTCTCCTTGCATACTTCAACACTTCCGTCGCAGTTCTCGACAAGTTGTTGCTCCATCAGCTTTTCTTCCTCCTATGTTTTGCTTGCTTTCACAAAAGTGCTCAATAATATGATTAATCAAGCTTCAGTGGCACTCGCCCTATGCCTCTCACACCGAGCGATTGGATGAAAAGGAAATGGCCCAAGTAGAAGATGGGATTGGTCACCGGTGGGTGGTTTAAGGTTATGTTTGCCTCGCTATTCCTAGCTATTCCTCGCTTGGGTCCATTGCTTGTATTATGACTGGATTTTTTGCCTTTGTTAAAGTGCCCTTTGGCCTTCATTGCAGTCTCTTAGGAGGAGGTCGACTTAGCTTGTGATTCGTGGAGGAGCAGAAGGCGACGGACTTCTTCCCCAGGTGAGAACTTGCTCTCGATTGTACAAGGTCGTTACAAAGGTTTCATATGGACGAGAGAGTTTGTTAAGTAGCTTGATGGCCATATCTTCACTCAAAATCTCCCAGCCACAAAGTGCTAACTTTCATTGGTTGTCTTCAAACTGAGCTAGGGCTTTTGTGATTGTATCTTGCGGCCTAGTAGTTAGATTATGGAATTTTGCTTCTAAATCATAGATCTTTGAGAGTGTTTTATCTTCATATAAGCCCGCTAAAGTATCCCATGCTTCCTTGGATTCTTCACATGCCGTGATGTGCAATTTGTTAAGTTCATCACAGGCTAGTAGCAGTTGGCCTAATGCCCTTTTATCCTTAACATTCTATATCCCTGGGGAGGGGGAGGGATCCACTACATAGACCTACTCTTGCAGAAACACCGAGATGATTTGAGATGAGATAAGGGCTTAGATTATCCTTGTGCACAGATGAAGTCACTTTGGGGGTTTATTAACACACAAGTACACCTCTTGCTTATATTGTTGGCCTTGCTATTCCTAGCTATTCGTGGCTTGGGTCCACTGCTTGTATTATGACTGGTATTTTTGCCTTGGTTAAGGTGCCCTTTGGCCTTCATTGCAATCTTTTAGGAGGAGGTCAACTTAGCTTGTGATTCGTGGAGGAGAAGAAGGCGACGGACTTCTTCTTAGGTGAGAACTTGCTCTCGATTGTACGAGGTCGTTACAAAGATTTCATATGGACGAGAGAGTTTGTTAAGTAGCATGATGGCCATATCTTCACTGGAAATCTCCCAACCACAAAGTGCTAACTTTCATTGGTAGTCTTCAAACTGAGCTATGGCTTTTGTGATTGTATCTTGCGGCCTAATAGTTAGATTATGGAATTTTGCTTCTAAATCATAGATCCTTGAGAGTGTTTTATCTTCATATACGCCCGCTAAAGTATCCAAGGCTTCCTTGGATGTTTTACAGGCTGTGATGTGCAGTTTGTTAAGTTCATCAGAGGCTAGTAGCAGCTGCCCTAATGCCCTTTTATCCTTAACATTCTAGATATGCCATGATTCTAGGTTGCTACCCTTGTTGGCCTCAGGTTCGGATCTATCGACTACATCATGAAAGATATTGGTGTACATATATGCTCTCCTTATATATTTCCAAATATTATAGTTTTGCCCATTGAACCTTTCATCCTTGGGCATGAATATGGTTGTGAAGGAATGTAAAAACTTGGCTACAAATGAGGTGCTAGCTTCACTCTTTGAGATTAGAAAATTTGAGTGAACTTGAACTCCTAGAGAAGTAAGAGTGTCAAGTGTTTAAAAACACTTTTAAAGACACTTGTGTGCAAAGAAATTACTTGAAAAATAATCACAAACTCACGAAGGAAATTAAAAAGCTTGGCATCACAGTGAAAATCCCTAGGGAGGGGGAGGGGGCTTGGCATAGCCCTACTCTTGCAGAAACACCGAGATGATTTGAGATGAGATAAGGGCTTAGATTATCCTGTTGCACAGATAAAGTCACTTTGGGGGTTTATTCACACACAAGTACACCTCTTGCTTATATTTTAGTTTCAAATAAGGGGCACTTAGTTCTAGGGGTACTGCGAATGTAGAGTTGTGGTACCCTCACAAAGGATCCTTGCAAAGTGGGTTGAGGAGTATCAAATGATATGCCCAAAACAGGTGACAACGTTGGGCCAAAAGAATTCGCAAATACAAAGCAATCCCTTAATGAGGGTTAGAATGGTGGGAAAATAGTGCTATTAGGTGCAGTTTAAATGGATAGAGTTGGATCTTTTGTGTAAATACAAAAGCAAACTTGTAGAAGTAGTGGAACAACTGAGGGTTAGATCCTTGGGGAATGTGATACAAACTAACCCTCAAGGGGAGGGTTACATTGCTTAGAAGGCTACTATGTGTGCTTAAATTGAAGGTTAAAATAGCTTTGGGTATATACAGAATCAAGCCTTGAAGTTGTATGCACTTTGTACAAAAAGGACCCAAATTACGTATTTAGAAAAGATAGTCATGTTCTTATCACAAGCTGGTGATAAAACAAATAAGTGAAAATAAATGGCATCTAATCAGACCACATCCAAAGAATGAGCTATTTGCGTGGGTGTCACTATGGCTGTATGCATCAGGCGAGTATGAAGTTCAGCTACATAACCAGGTAAGCATGCATGATTCTTATAGGAGTGAAAGCAAGATGGAACACAAATGTGAGATAATTTTCTATGCATGTCTCCCGTGTTCTCTCCAAAACGGAGTGCATCATTGCATACATATACTCTCACGCACAAACATGCCAAAGCCTTCGGAGTATGCCATGCACCTTCAGAAGTCTTTTTTCTTTGGAATTGAAAGCACATCCTATTAAGATTATATGTAGCTTCTTTGTTTGGATGCAAAGAACGTCAACCATTAAGATCGTAGTTTATTTCTTTAAGTTGAACATTGAGTACATGAAATATAGCCCATTGTTTGAACTCCTCTCTTTTATCCTAACCCACGGATGCCCATATACACATAGATAATCACCATGTGATTATCTAGATAACCCGTTTAGTTTCTTCTTGAAGTAAGAAGAAGATATGGAGTACCATGGGGCAAAGAATGAGGTTTGAGGCTTCTTGTATTGATTCTAATTTTTCATGCCATGCAAAAATGTTTGAAGGCATATGTTGTTGACATCCTTTCATGCATACATAGATCGTATCTTTTAGCATGTATGTTTCGAATACATGCATGTTTTTTATGCACATATTGGGCAGAATAGTAAGTATAAAAATACCCAAGAAGAATTTCAACATCAAAAGAGGTCGAATGGACCAACTTGACATCATCACCATGAATGCACTCAAACAAAGTCAAAGGATGGCTCTTTTCCAATGCAAAGGAAGGACGAAGCTTGAAATAAATCTGAGTACTTTTTAATTTATGTCTGATTTTAATATTTTCTTGTCTTAACCATCATCTTTGCATGCATATATAATTGAAGCATGACATAGAACATCAATTTTTGAGTGCATATACAAAGATGTAGTCTAATAGCAAACATATATTTTTTGAAAAGAAGTTAACCACCACAAGCACTTGCATGCATTGTTGCAAGGAAGAGAAAGAATGTATGTGCATTCCGTTTTGGCAAGGCATGATTTTAATGCACTAACTTCAAAGATAAAATTTTCTTTTGTGCATATCTCATGTTTACTCTTCGTTACAAATACTTTAAATGCACCAATTGATGTGTACTGGCATGATGATGTATGTAAGAGAAGCACATGTTTTTGCACAAAGAGGGGCACATGAGCATGAAGTGACAAATCAGTAATATGCATTTCCTATTTGAAAACATGATGGAAATCATAAAGTGAACATGGTCTGGAATAGATAGTTCACTTCTTAAAAGAAGCAGAGCCTTGTGGAAGAAGAAAATTTAGAGAATTTGCAAAATTACCCTACTTAGGTCTTGCAACTTAGATATCAAGAAATTCCATCTTCAAGTAACATTTACACTTAATGTTAAAAGTTTACATTAAAGTGATGTTTATTTCTTGCTCCATTGAAAGTGAAGAAATGAGTTTAGATACATTCCTTTCCCAAAGAAAGCACGAAAAAAAAATCTAAGTTCTTCAATGACTTAGATTAATACTTTGAATTTTTTTTAAGGTAAAAACACTTTGACATGGGTGTAATATAATATATATATTTTAGTAGAGAACCTAGCATATTTAATGCTAATTCTAAGCATAAAATATACTTAGACATAGTTCAAAAACACGCTTTTGAAAGAGACATCATAAGTAAATGGCACCTGAATACATCAAATCTCTTCAAAAACATAGATGATTTCTTTGAAGAAGTTCTTCACTGTATATTCTTACATTACTTTACACAACCTCCAATTCTAGTACCCTAAGTATAAAGATACTTACCGGATATTAATTGGAAAATATTTCAAATATGTTCTCGATGAGATATCCTAAATAGGATGAGAAACCCTGAATAAAATGGCACCCCAAAATGGTTCTAGAAGTCTCATGATACTAAGCGCTTATTTTGATCCATTCAAGACAATGATGGAAGTACAATATGAGTGGTTGACCTTATAATTTCAATTATAGGCTTTCACCAACATGAATGCTATAAAATATTCACAATATCATGAAACAGTATAACAAACCTTCCTCTTAGAAGAGTTTTTAGGCTAATTTAAGGCCTTATTCATTCCAGAATCTAGTATCTCAAGATGAAAACCAAGACAGGTTTTCTCAAGGAGATGCAATACTTCCTAGTGGAAGGAACTTGAAGCTCTCTATTTATAATGATGAAAAGGAAATATTTTTCTTATTTCATAGTACCTTCAAAACTCGTATTCGTTGATTAGCCTTGAAAATGAAAGACACCTCTCCTAACATAGATAGACATGAACTTGCATTGTTCGCAAACATGAGAATTCGTGAATAAGTTCATGAGTACGTTAGGACAGGTGGTCATTGAGCTACCTCTAGAAGAGGTTTTAATAAATACAAACACTAGAATTCCTTTCTAGTACATGTTCTAGAAAATTTCAAGACCCTCGCAAGCATTGAATAGTCCAATAATTGAAGGAGTCGTAGTAGCGGCTCTCTAGTTGTGAATGAAGCTATATTTTACACAGTTTTTGAGGATGAAAACTCTTCAAAAGGGCAAAGAAAGTACCAAATCACATGAAATTTGGTACAATTAATTTAATGAAACATAAAATTTTGGAGATACCTTATAGATAAAAGAACATCTTTTAGGATATAAGATGTTTGGTAAAGGAGTTGCTCAGAAAGCAACTTCATGGAATGCTAAAGATACGTATTGGAAACCTGCCAATGGTAGAAATGATTCAGATAGGATAGGTTGCAACCACCATTGCTATTACAAATGGCACTCAAGTCTATGGAAGGTGAAACTTATATTCACCTATCCCTAAAGGTATTTTTGAAAGAAACCCAGAAGCATGAGAGCATACTCACACTTATTCAGTAATGAGACTCCTTGAGAACCCTAGGGTAGCTATCTGAAAGCTTCTGATAAAGAAGAAATCCAATAGCAAAGAATAATCTCTTGTCGTTACAAGATAGTTTAGCGAGAAATAACTAGATCTTAAATATGATTCGAGATACTTGGAATTTCTCAATTTATGTTTATTCCATCATAGGGTTTTAGAGCTTCAATATAAGCTTGAAATAAATAAGATCATAGAGTGATCATATCTTGGAAACCCTAGAAACCCAAGCAAGATGGAAACACAAGGGTAATCCCTTTACTTCGAAAGAAATTTGAGTAAAGGGTATTCTATAGTTAGTCAAGATTTGGGACTTTAAGATAAATATGATCCACACATAAATATTGGATATAAAGTATGGTAGTATGGGACTCTATACTTTATATTTGTATGAATGTAGGAATGATGGTATGGACATCAAACCATGAGATGATAGGTATCGTTTAGTCGGGCTCTTGACATAAAGGGAGATTCAATTCTAATAGGGAATTGAAACTTCAAAAATAAAAACGAGTACATGGTGGTCAAAGAGTATGACGAAGACTTCAAGTACAAGTTAAGTAGAAAATTTAAAGATCATGAAGTTGAAAGCACCTTCTAAAGATTTTTCTTATAAAGCTTTTGTGTAAGACATATATTTATGAGACTTCCAAGAAAAGACTTTATATTTCTCTACAATAAATGCTATATACATTTATGAAGAAAGAACTTGGAAAGATCCTTTTAATCAAGGAAATTTCAACTAAGTCAATCTAGAGCTAATCACTTAGTTGAGAGTACAACTAAGTGGATCACTAACTTGAATCAAATTTATGTATTTTTGTATAAGTGAATTCAAGAAGTACTGAACTATTTGACTTAGTGATCAACATAGATAAAATTGAACTACGTTACTCCAAAGCACCTTCTTGATAGTGCAAGAAGGTAACCAAAATCCGAAATTAAAGAGATCTATACAAGAAGGTAATCAAGCCTATGAAGTAATAGCTTTGGATGATTTGGTTGCCCAAAGAAATGGATCACTTCTTTCCTACATTTTACATTGACTCTAAGAGCCTAGTAGGACATGGTAGTTAGTCATGTATTTGGGAAAAGAGATTAGCAAATGTTGGTTAATAAATAGAACATAGATGTTTTGGTCTACCTCAACTTAAGGTGACTTCTCAAAGTTTTGAACTAATGAGTGATCCACCTATTGTGCTAGATCCATTGCACAAATAGTGCATAGATATGCACCCTCATAGCAAATTAGATGGAATGTTTTAGAATCCACCTTCTTCATATGTTATGCTATGGATGCAGAGTTTGCACATAGAAAAAACATTGAATTAGGCAGGGATGTTTATAATCCACCCTTATTATTATTTCCATACTTCACACCTCACTTAGTGTCTCACATGCAAAGTGAAGTAATATCACAATTATTTGGGTGGAAATTAGCCCACAAGTGAATTCCCTTCATTTCAGATCAAGTATGGGATAGAATCCCCTTTTTACAAAGATACAAATCAGAGAGATGAAGAGCATGATCTATGAGAAATAATCATGGAGCATGGGGAAATATTCCACATATTATATCTACACACTTTTTCGAGGAAGAAAATGTTAAAGGTGGGAAGAATGTTGTATAATTAGGTGTCCAATGGGCAAAAGACATGGGTTTTGAGGGTCCAAATCCACTTGGTGAATCCTTGAAGTCTATTGGCAAACCCTTGGAAAAGTGTCTCCAAGATTGTGGTTTAAAACCTTCAGTTATCTGGATTTATTTACTTCCAATTGAAGGGTTTTTACCCTTAGGATTGATATTTCCTAAGGGTATGGTACTAAACCCTTAGCGAGGCATCTTAATCCTTAAGAATTGTACATACAAGCTTGGGAGAAATCCTTTTAGAATCCATGTCAGAGCCATGTGATTCCTCATGATTTCCAAGGTTAGAACGCCTTGGATTAGCATCCACATGCATGAGACACTTGGCAAGATCTCCTCACATTTCCCCCCTTGGCCTTGAGGTTAGGTGGATACATGCATCTCTCACTCCTTGTGGGCTAGGCTAGTTATTTTATTGGATTGTCCTTACTCTTGTTGTGTAGATCCACAACACTCGCTCTAATCGATGGTGACGCTATTCCAAGGGGCTCCACTCTCTCCCTCCTGCTTCGAAATCTGAGGTTGGTCACATTGTACTATGTTAGATTGGAAGGCGTCAATGTCAGAAGAACTTGGTTGAGCATATCTCTGATAGAATTCTCCCTGTAGTCCACTGGCAATGGAGGGCTAATTTTTTACTCAGACCCCTCAATCGATTTGTTACTCCTTTAATGCTCACACCACGAATCTTCCTATTGCGGGAAGCTTCTCCTTGTTCAATACATCCTATGCCTTGGGAGGGATGTAGTCAGTTGATGTATCGAGAGTGGATCTTCATCTGACAGGTACCACACAACAACATCCTCCTCTCTTTATACTAGAGAGGAATTCAGATCATTCTGCTCTGGTGCAAGATCCAATGCTAAAATTTCCTCCACAGTTTCTTTTCCTCCAACTCAGGTGGAAAGCAACCAGCTTCTAGTGGACGATGAATCACTGGACTTGCTATATTCTGAGCTACTGCAGCTAGAAATGGAGAAATACCAAATGACAGGGCTGGTGTTCATCAACTATAGTTTTCGGATGGCACGTCCCTCCATGTCTACGCACTGCCCCTACACGTTTGAGATAGAGAGGTACCAAGATTGTGCAAAGGAACAGGTAAAGATAGATGCACCCAAAACGATTCACAAAGTCATATTTCAAAGACGTAGAGGTTCAACATAAAACAAGGGGTGTTTAGAAACACTCTACAAAGCGGAGGTGTAGTGAACATGTTATTATGCACACGATAAAATGAGAATCACAATATTAACTCTCCAAGTGTTTATAAACACTTCTAAAGTTTGGGATGAAGTAGAGACTCAACAAAATGTTATCATGTCAAAGACAACTTTTATCATGAGCACTAATCACCAAAGATTGATAAACTCAAGGGTTGGAGGGAGATAAAATTGGAAATTAAAGGTGGTAAAAAGTAATGAAAAATCAGAGGTGGGAGGGTGGGAAAATGAGGCCCCAAAGAGCAAGATTGATGGCAAAAGCCTCTCTCAAGGAGGAGGAAGCAAGATCAACACCACCCAAGTACCACCCCCACCCAAATGTCCACCAAAAACACCACCAAGACTTCCACCTAGTGCTTTGATACCATGTAGAGAGCACACGCGCGGAAGCAAAATGAAAAGAAGAGTGTACTCATAAAAGAAAGAGTGTCTGAGACTCCAAAATGAGTAGTTCATGAAATGGGTAAACTCACGTGGATTAGAAATGATCTTGCCAAGAGCATGGAGTAGGCTCTTCAAGCTTCTAACCAAGTACAAATGATAGGAGAGGCCCTCCTTATATAGATTTGGGAGGGGCTCTCCAAAGTACATCTCATGTGGGATAATTCTAATGAAGGAGAATGAACACAATTGGTAAAATCAAATGGCAAGGTACCCAAATACAGAGGAAATATACTATAAAATGGGAATAAAATAGAAATGGAGTGTCTCCTAGGTACACAATGAAGATGCACTCATGCAGTACAAATAATGATGAAGTAGGAGCAATCATGTCGTCAATAGATACTACATAGATAAACAAGAAACCATGTGTCGTTAGTAGTTGGTAGCATGCCACAAGTTCAGCCATATCCATGCCTTCTCTCAAACGTTGAAGTTTGAAGCGCATCCCACTCAATGGACATTTAAAAAGTTCATGTACCTCCAAGATTTTGAAGCACTTCCCATGTCATTCCTTCTTGGTGTTTTATATTCTCTTTTATACTTCTTCAGAGGAATAGAATTCCATGTTAATGTCCATCTTCCCTTTAACCGGATTTCAACATATAGATATGCACTTTTCCATTCTATGACCCATGAAGACAAAAATCGAAAGATGCTAGCTACATATTTTAGCTATTCGCCTTCTTAAGTACAAGTCTTGGATATCCATACTTCCATTCAGGCCCTTGGACAATAATTATTGTGGCATTAAAATGGTTCTTAAAAATTCAGACTAGGGCTTTGCATCTTTATATTTTGAATTCTCTCTCTTTTTCTCTCTCTCTCTCTCACACACACACACAGAGATTTTGTAATCTACGAACTTTATATTGCAGATTTTACAGTTACATTCTAATATATAACAGGAATACAGCAATTAAGATCTTCAAATGAGCTAACAAAGCCTCTTTATAATACCCACACTTAACCGTTAATTAGAATCAATGATCATTAGTCCCTGATATTGATTGAAATTCACTCTTTTCTACGCCTATAAGAAATGGATACATTCGTAGTTGTCTACTTTCTAGGAGGAGAATTAACATGAATGGAAGAAAAAGAGTGACATACTATTTTGCACGAATCTTGCAGAGCGTCATATAATCAATACGATCCAGGAAATCAAGAAGGTCTATCCTCATAGGTCGCTAAGATCTAGAAGAAACCATGAATACTCCAACTAAAAATTTCAACTTGTTTCTTTATTCTCTTTTTTTGAGAGTACAATGAATTGGAAAGAAACACACACCCGACCTCGTAATGTAGAGGCCCCCATCTTGGGGAATTGCATGGACACCCATCTTTGGGAATTCATGGATATGTCCAGCCAATATTTGAAGTCAGGACTTCCTCCTAGAGATTCAAAGCATCAACCACTAGGCTATGAGCTAGATGAATGCCATAAAAGTAAGAAACCTCATCTCATATGAAGCTTTTCCTTAAGTTAATTTGTTGAAGAATGGTATACTTCTTTTACAAAGTGTTGCTTCTCTTTCATGTATGAATTTTATGGAATATTATTTTCATGAATTAAAAGCTTCAAATACTTTTAAAAGTTACTTTTCATGTATTTTTGTTCTAAATACCCCTTAGAATCATTAGGTCGTTGCCCCCTTGATAAGTCCTCTTGGATCAATTTTGACTTGGGAGACATATCTATGAATGTTTCTTATTCCCCTCTTTACAAAACTTGGATTTTGTTCTCCTCCCACTTTTGGAAGCTCACTTCTACCATGTTTATTATGAAATTTCCATTTTCTTGTTCCTTTCTAAAATCCTTGATTTTTGTTGTGGACATGTAGTTCTAAGGAAATATATATTGTTGAACGAGGCATGGGCAAAAGTAAACGTGTGGGAACAAGCAAACATAAAAGAAGGGGGAATACATAAGAGCAAAGGCCATATTGACTTGTTCTAGACTTTGTTACACACAACATTCATTGTCATCACTACCAACTCGTACAAAATACCATTCTTCTAAAATTTAAATCTATTTTTTCCATGACGAGGAGTCCTTGAGTTTGCGAAGTTTAGATCGAACCTAACAAAAATTTCCTATTTTTTGGAGCTAGTTTAAACCCTAAAATTATTTTGAGAACCTATTTTTTAACTTTGTTAGACATTAGATGTGAAACCATCCAAGATGCTCAGAAAACTATATGTAGAGCATGTGGGCTCATATTGAGAGGTGTTCTTAGATAATTTGTGAAAGATTTCTTGTAATATGTTTTTGTTCGCTGAATGCAAAGACTCCATTGTTCCAGTCTCTTTCTCTTCCTCACAGATGTGTGTGTATCTCTTTGTGTGTCACATGCACCTCACTTGCTCACAATCATCACACACCCACATGTCTTTGTGATTGATAACTGAGATATGATCCTACTTGAAATTGACACTCATAATTGTTCTACATTGGGACTTTGAATACATTCTCGGCACTATTGTCGAGGACATTTACTCCAAGGATGAATGTGTGATGGTAGGAGTACATAGAGAAGAGATGTTGGAGTCGCTTGTTAAGTAGATTTTCTGTTTTCTCCAAACAATTTACGCTCGGAGTTTACCCATTTCATGGTCTACTCATTTTTGGGTCTCACACACTCTTTCTTTTGTGAGTACACTCTTCTTTTCATTTTGCTCTTGTGCATGTACTCTCTGCAATATCCATTTTGAAACTTCACTACAAGGTGATGAATGCCAAATGGGTGCTCCAGGTTCTGGGGTTCAATCAATGAGTTCATCAAACCATCTTCATAGATGTGAGCACCTAATTACTTGGTCTGGACATACTCTAGCTTAGTCTTGTAGGGTCCCTTTTGGTTTCTATAAATACACTAGCTAAGAAATTATAGCAGTTTGTCTCTCCATGCTATAGGTACTCTTGAAATAACTAGTCTCTGAACTTAAGCTACGAGGGTGAGAAACTAACAAATTAGGCTAAGACCTCGAAGCATGATTTACACTAGCTTCAGAAGATCTTAGCCTTAGTCCATCCACTTTGCCAAGGTGCTTCCCTATGCACAAATTCATGAAGATTGGATACGATAGATTTTGAGTCTATTTTCCCATGTGTTGGTGCTTTCTCCTCCATCACCTGGTTACTTATTAAATTCAATTATTTAGCCTTGTCTTTTTTTTTTCATCAACATCAGGAATGGACTTGCACCTTTGGATTTTATCATTTTATAATATATTTATATCCTTATCTGAGGTTTTCATACCTGATCTTTGGATCTTCACACATGGTTCTTAGGGTTTCTTATACTTTTTTAGGTGATATCATTTTTCTAATGCATTAACCTAGAACTACACACTTAGCATAGGCTAGAATTGACAAAGTGCATGTAGTCGGGTCCAACTTGGGTCTTCCCAAGCCTAAAGGGATTATCCTAGCTTTGGTACAAGCTTCCATTCAAGAATTTCAGACACAAGCTCATGCACTCTAGAAGACATGTTAGGGCACACCCCTTGCTTCACATAATTCTTCAAAAAACTCTTACGAGTTACCCAAAACAACTTAAAATTATAGAAATCGAACTCAAAAATTGACAAAATAGGATATCTATTGTGATAGATGGGATCTTTCATGATATTGCACGATTTGGATAAAGGGGTTTGTTGTGTGTATTGTAATGAAAAAAATGTTTGATTGACTTTTTGCCGCGACATATCATATTGTAATGATGGATAGAATTCTAATGAGTTTTTGATATGTTGTATTTTTTTATTGTCATGATGGAAGGCTCTATCATGATAGAGGGTCTTTAGCATGATAGATAGTGCTATCAAGCAACACTCCATCGTAATGGACGGGTGGTCTATCATGCTATTTGAGGTTCTATCGTGCCAATGGTATGTTGTGATGGTAAGGCTCATGAGGGGGTGTCCTCTATTGTGATAGACTAAGTCTATCCTAGTGGTGGTAGACTATGCGGATACAACACCACTTGCGATTGAGGCCTTCCATCACAATGGACCAAGAAAATTGGAATTTGAGGACAACTTTATTGCACTACAAAGGTGCTATTAAGATCTCTATTTTGGTAAATATTTTGTATCAAAAAATTGTGTTTGTCGGTGTATCACAATAGATCTACTCTATAGTACCTAAATGCATGTAGAGGCCTATCTCAATTGCAAAGCCTATTGGAGGTCATGATGACCAAAAATTTATAAGGAATTACAATAAAATAGCACACATACTCCCTCTCACTCTCTCTCATAGATGCACAGACATGAATGAGGTAAACGAAGGCTGAAGCGAGTTTTTTGTACCTAGAGCTGATTGTTTTCCTAAAGAAGGAGATAGAAAGAGGAGGTATGAGAGGTTGAATGAGGTGATAATAGTGTAAATTGGTTGGAAAAATACAAAAATCTACTTACCAAGAAACTCCGACATCTCTTCTCTACCTACTCTTACCATCACGCATTTGTCTAAAAGGTAAATCTCTTGACATTAGTGCTTAACTTAAGGAAAAGCTTAATATGAGATGGGGTTTCTTACTTGTATGGCATTCATCTTGCTCATTTTGCATCAAGGATTTTCTACCAATACCAAGTTTGGAAATTTTTAGTTGGAGTATTCATGGTCTTCTAGATCATAGCGACCTATGAGGATAGACCTTGTCGTTTCCTTAGATTGTATAGCTTATATGAAGCTCTTCAAGCTTCCGGCAAAACAGTGTGTCACTCTTTTTCTTCAATTCATGTTAATTCTCCTCTTAGAAAGTATACAATTGCAATGGTATCCATTTCTTATATTCATACCCAAGAGTGACTGTTAATCAATTACAGGGAGTAACGAGCTTGAATTTTAATCAACAGCTAAGTGTGGGGATTATAAAGAGGCTTAGTTAGCTCATCTGAAGACCTTCACTTTGTATTCCTGTTATATATTACATTGTAACTCTAAAAACTGCAATATAAAGTTCCTCGATGAGAGAATGTGTGTGTGAGAGAAAGAGAGAGAGAGAGAAAGAGAGAGAATCAGAAATTAAAAGATGCAACGCCTTAATCTGAATTTGTAAGAACCATTTTAATGCAAAAGAATTATTAAGCAAGGGCCTTAATTTGTAAGAACCATTTTAATACCCAAGACATGTACTTTAGAAGGCGAATAGGTAAAATGTGTAAATAGCGTCCTTCCATTTTTTTTCATGGTGGGTCATAGAATGTAAGTGTTTATCTATATGTTGAAATTCCGTTGAAGAGAAGATATGCCTTGAGTTCATAGAATCGCAATCCTCTCTTCTAAGTTGATTACTGTATCTTGCAGGCTCTTCCTCAAGGAAATAACTCGAATCCCATATCGCGCAGCCTTTTGTTCGCCAACCGATATGGTTCAAGATTTGGTTTCTTTTCATCCGAGCACCTAAAAAGAAACCCACAGAAAATTAAGACTCAAAAACTGTATTCGACCAAAGCAATGGACAAAGAAGTTAGACACAATTAGCGCAATTCTGTTGAGGAATTCACTTGGGTAACTAACCTAACACATACTTCAGCATGTGGAAAGCGTTGGCGTTCATGGCCCCAGAACTATAGAGGGAAGTCCCAAGCGGCTTGCTCAGCACACGTACATAATCAGAAGATATGCCTTATGTTCATAGACTCACATTCCTCTCTTGTAAGTTGATTATTGTATCTTGCAGCCTTTTGTTCCACAACCATATCGCAGCCTTTTGTTCTAACTCTCATACAAGATATCCACCATATTGTTGGTCTGCTGCCATGTGTAGTTCACTTGTTATACAAGCCATGTAATCTGCTAAGAAGAATTGAACCCTTAGGTTACAAGTGAATTAGATCTGGTTTAAAGTGGCCAAATACTTACAGGTCTCATCTGAAAGTTGAACATTGAACTTTTGTGTCACCCAATAGCATGTAGTGGAGGTTCGCTCTCTAGTTCTTGGGCCCTTATTGCAAAATTGCTCCATGAAATTATTCCTCAACAAAATTGCGCTAATTGTCTTCGCAGATCCTCTGAGAGTAATGGAAACTGTATGAAAATATCAACCGAGAATGAGCACAAGTATGATGTAACGAACGGACTTATACACATGTGTGAGCCCAACAAATTAAACAGAATTAGCACAATTTTGTTGAGGAATCCATTATGGTTACTAACCTGACACATGCTTTAGCACGTGGAAAGTGCTCGCGCTCATGACAGGTTGCAGTAAGGGCCGAAGAACTAGAGGGGGAACTAGTACTACCAAGTCTAGAATCTTTTCCTTGGTGAAGCCTCAAGCGGCTTGCTCAGCCACTGCCTTCCCATAACAGTACCAATTCTATATACACAAGTACATAATCAAAGGGAAGACATGTCAACGGTAAGGCTCTAGAGCCGAACAACCAATTGAAGTATTGTACAACATTGAGTAGTGTTGGGAAAGATGGATGGATGCTCCAAGAGACTGAGTAGGTACTGCTAAACTTGCTTTGTACCAGCCCTCTTTTGCTTCACACTTGATAACTAGACCTCCTTAGCTTTCCAATGACACCATAAAATGTCCTATGTACTTTGTAAATGATGTGTGCAATGATTGAATCAAAACAGATACCTTTGACACTCACAAACTCAAGAAAACCTTCTATTTATGTCTTGACACCTGCTGCATGTTTTACACAATATGACTAGTACAGTAGGAATTGGAAATATTCCTTTTAGGTGTAACTAGTTAGCTTAGTAAGCTACCTATTCCAAGTGGAATGATGTAAAAAGATAAACTATGCTAAGAGAAATCAATTAAGCAAGTTAAGCTATACCCCCGACTTTTTAGGACTGTAGCAGAAAATGACTAGAGATCACCTGGACACAGATTTCTCCAAAAAGGTAAAAAGAATGTCTTCAAATTTTGATATCATGTAGATAACGTGAATTTGAATCCAACAAGCTTTGAATCACTGAATTTGGTGAAGAATTGACCGCGATATGCCCTTGACAAGTTGACAGACTCTTGAGTAGACTAACAAAGAACTCAGAGATGGACAATGTGAATGTATGTAATAATAAACACTTGTATACAACTCCATTGGCATGAACTTCATTTCCAAATGGTGTAGAGAGGTGTGAGCTAGAGTGTAGACCTCACACACACTCAAAAAATCAGTAATGAGAGGCTCGGGAGTGATCTCTATAGCCCACGACTTTTCATGTCCATTTCTATAAGGAATGAGTAAAAGTTTGAATTCAAATTCAAACTTTTGGCTCCCTATGATCAAGCTCCTATATGCTAGGAGATATTCTTTCAATCAAACAAATAATTTTTCCACGAATCCTTTTGGTAGGTGATTCGAAGAGATTCCAAGTCAATTTGAATTTTACAATGAGAAAAAGTGGTAATTAATCACTAGCAATGGTTCCTATGCTTCTTCACATATGTAAGATCTTCAAGATATCTTTCAAGCCAAATGTGTAGGATTGTGATTTACACCAAGAGCTCCCCCTCAAGCCAAACATTTTGGCTTAATTCTTCATCTTCAATCTTCAAGTATATCATCCAATCCAATCATGGATTTGAACCTGCAAAGTTTGGTTTCATCCAAAGCTTTAGTTAACAAATCTGCACATTGTATGTTGGTTGATACATATGTTAGTTGAATGTCCTTGCTTATCAAATTTTCTCTCACATAATGGTAATGGACCTCTATGTGTTTGGTCCTAGAATGATAAATAGGATTAGCTGCAACGTGAAGAGAACTTGTATTATCTCCAAAGATTATTGGAGACCTAGTTGTTGGGAAAGATGGATTGATGCTCCAAGAGACTGAGTAGGTACTGCTAAACCTGCTTTGTAGCAGCCCTCTTTTGCTTCAGAGTTGATAACTAGACCTCATTAGCTTTCCAATGACACCATAAAATCTCCTATGTACTTTGGAAATGATGTGTGCAATGATTGAATCAAAACAGATAGCTTTGTAGTTCACAAACTCAAGAAAACCTTCTATTTTTGTCTTCATACCTACTGGGTATTTTGCTCAGTATGCCCAGCACAGTAGGAATTGGAAAAATTCCTTTTTAGAGGTATCTAATTAGCTTAGTAAGCTACCTATTCCAAGTGCAATGATGTAAAATGATAAACTATGCTAAGAGAAATCAATTTAGCAACTTAAGCTATACCCCCAACTTTTTAGGACTGTAGCAGAAAATGACCAGAGATCACCTCGACGCAGATTTCTCCAAAATGCGTGAATATAATGTCTTCAAACTTTGAAAGCATGTAGAGGACTTCAATCTGAATCCAAGAAGTTTTGAAGCATTGAATGTGGTGAAGAATTGACCGAGATATGCCCTTGACACGTTGACATACTTTTGAGTAGACTAATAGAGAACTCAGAGATGGACAATGTTAATGTATGTATTAATAAACATTTGTATACAACTCCATTGGCATGAACATCATTGTCAAATGGTGTAGAGAGGTGTAGGCTAGAGTTTAGACCTCACACACACTCAAAAATCAGTAATGATAGGCTCGAGAGTGCTCTCTCTAGCCCGTGACTTTTCAATAAGGAATGAGTAAAAATTTTAAATTAAATTCAAACTTTTGGCTCCCTATGATCAAGATCCTATATGTTAGGAGATATTCTTTCAATCAAACAACTAACTTTTCCACAAATCCTTTTGGTAGGTGATTACAAGAGATTCCAAGTCAATTTGACTTTTACAATGAGATTAAGTGGTAATTAACCAAAAGCAATGGTTCCTATGCTTCTTCACATATGTATGATCTTCAAGATATCTTTGAAGCCAAATGTGTAGGCTTGTGACTTACACCAACAGCTCCCCCTCAAGCCAAACATTTTGGCTTAAGTGTTCATTTTCAATCTTCAAGTATATCCTGCAATCCAATCATGGATTTGAACCTGCAAAGTTTGGTTCCATCCAAAGCTTTAGTTAGCAAATCTACAAATTGCATGTCGGTTGATACATAGGTTAGTTGAATGTCCTTGCTTATCAACTTCTCTCTCACATAATGGCAATGGACCTCTATGTGTTTGGTCCTAGCATGATAAATACGATTAGCTGCAAGGTGAAGAGAACGTGTATTATCTCCAAAGATTATTGGAGCCCTAGTAAATAAGCCCAATTTTGTATACAAAAGCTTAATCCATATTGCTTCTTGTGTGGCATTAGCCAGTCCTCTATACTCTGCCTCTGTGGAAGACAAAGCAACAGTAGGTTGCTTCTTTGAAGACCATGAAATTGGTTTGTCACGTGCAAAAGAAATATATACAGAAGTGCTCCTCCTATCATCCTTGCATCTTGCCCAATCTGCATCTGAATAAATTTTGATATCAATATCTGAAGTGTAAGGGAAATACAAACCATGGTTCTGTGTACCCTTGAGATACTTCAAGATTCTCTTGGCAGCCTCTAAGTGAGGTATCCTTGGCTTGTGCATAAATTGACTTAGCACACTAACTCCATATGCAATATCTATCCTTGTTAGGGTAGCATAGTTCAAACTACCCACCATACTTTGATAGCCTGTAATGTCATTGACTTCATCACCTTCATGGGCACTTAGCTTTAGGTTTACCTCCATTGGATAGCTTGCTACTTTAGCATCCTGCAAGTGAAACTTCTTCAACATATCCTGTATGTATTTTTTCTTAGTGATGTAATCCTTGAATTAGTGTAGACTAATTCAAGTCCCAGAAAAATACTTCAATAGACCAAGATCATTGATCTTGAACTCCTTCATCATTTGACTTTTGATATATCTGATTCCATTGACATCATTACCTGTAATGATGATGTCATCAACATAAACACAAAAGTATATTACCTTTGAATTACTTCTCTTAATGAACAGAGAAGTATCTGCCTTGCTCATGACAAATCCTTGGTCTTGGAGGTATGTAGTTAACCTGTTATTCCATGCCCTAGGTGCCTACTTCAATCCATATAAAGCCTTTTTTAATTTGCAAACATATGTTACCTTCTTAGGGTCCTCATAGCCAGGAGGTTGTGACATATACACCTCCTCTGAAATCCATCCATTCAAGAAAGCATTCTTGACATCCAATTGGTACATATTCCAATTTTTTGATGCAGCCACACTTACCAACACTCTGATGGTTGACATCTTGGCCACAGGTGAGAATGTATCCTCATAGTCAATGCCTTGGGTTTGTACAAAACCCTTGGCTACCAATCTGGCTTTGTACCTATTAATTGTGCCATCAGAATTTCTTTTAAGCTTATAGATCCATCTGGATCCTATTACCTTCATTGAGTCCTTCTTAGGTACTAACTCCCATGTGTCACTCTCTTTGAGTGCATCAATCTCCTCATCCATAGCTTCTTTCCATTTTGATTTGGTTATTTCTTCTTCATATGATCCTGGTTCTTCATTTGACAAATCTTTGGCAAGGTAAACAAAATGTTTAGTAACAAGAGATGTATCATACCCAAATCTGATAGGTTTCTTGCTTTCTCTTTGTGATCTTCTAACTGGTTGAGTTGAGGATTCAGATATGTCTTCAAGCTTCTTCATCTTCATTTTGCCTTTGGACTTCCATGCTTTGAATTCTTCAAGATTGATAGTATTTCATCATCTGAACTTGAGTCTTCATTCTGAGTAGGTTCCTCTTTGTAAGACTTGGAAATTCCTCTTCCAAATCATAAGGTAAGTTAACCTTCCTGCATTCATTCTCATACCAAGAATCATTTTCATCAAAGACAACATCTCATCTTACCATGAATCCCTTATTGATAGGATTATAAAACCTGTAACCTTTTTTATTTAAATCATACCCAATAAAGATGCATTTTTCAGCCTTTGGGTCTAGCTTACCTCTTATCTGAGAAGGAATGTGTACATATGCTACACATCCAAATATTTTGCAATTGTCAAGTGAGGGTCTCTTACCACGCCATGCTTCATAGGGTGTCATGCCATCAAGAGACTTAGATGGTAAACTGTTTATGAGGTAAGTGGCAGTGGAAATGCTCTCTGCCCATAGATAGTTAGGTAACTTTTTCTCATTCAACATAGACCTAGCTGTCTCAACAATTAATCTATTTCTTCTCTCAGCTACCCAATTCTGTTCAGGAGAATACCTTGTGGTAATCTTAAGAGTTAGGAAAATTTACATTAGGAAGACTTTGGGTTCTTCAAGGGCCACTTTATCTACAAAAGGTAAGAAATCTTATCAATAAATGCTCTATTAGGCTTTTGAAACATTAGAAAAGATATTGCCTTGCTAATTCAATGTGGAAATCTCGCCAAACAATTATTATAGAGGAGATTCCATATATTAAATGCATCACAAGTCAGCTTTTATGTCATTTTCTATACATTGAGTTTCTTGAAATTAACATGCATTAAATAGTTATCATAGAAGAGATTCCCTATATAAACGCATCTCAACTCAACTTTTATGTCATTTTCTATACATTGATTTTCTTGAGATACTTTTAACAATTATTTTTAATCTATTTTTGTACAGAATACTTCTTAGATTTGTTAGGTCGTTGCCCCTTTGATAAGTGCTCTTGGATCAATTTGGACTTGTGAGACATATCTATGAACTTTTTTTACTCCGCTCTTTAAAAAACTTGGATTGTGTTCTCTTCCCACTTTTGGGAGCTCACTTCTACCATGTTTATTTTTATTATGAAATTTCCATTTTCCTGTTCATTGCCAAAATCCTTGATATTTTTTTGTAGATATGTAGCTCTAAGGAAATATAGATTGTTGAAAGAGGCATGGGCACAAGTAAACATGTGGGAACAAGCAAACATAAAAGAAGGGGAAATACGTAAGAGCAAAGGTCATATTGATTTGTTATAGACTTGATTACACACAACATTGATTTTCATCACTACCAACTCATACAAAATACCATTCTTCTAAAATTTAAATTTAGTTTTTCCAAGACGAGGAGTCCTTCAGGTTGGGAGGTTTAGATAGAACCTAATAAAAGTGTCATATTTTTTGGAGCTAGTTGAAACCCTCAAATTATCTTGAAATTCTATTTTTAAGCTATGTTAGATATGAGATGTGAAACCATCCAAGAGGCTAATCTATAAATAGAGCATCTAGGCTCATATTGAGAGGTGTTTTTGGATAATTTGTGAAATATTTCTTGTAATATTTTTGTTCTTTGAATGCAAAGACTCCATTGTTTTAGTCTCTTGTTGTTCCTCACACATGTGTGTGTATCTCTTTGTGTATCACATGCACCTCACCTCCTCACAATCGTCATACACCCACATGTCTTTGTGATTGATAACTAAGATATGATCCTACTTGAAATTGACACTCATAATTGTTCTACATTGGGACTATGAATACAATTTCTGCACTATTGTTGAGGACATTTACTCCAAGGATGAATGTGTGATGGTAAGTGTACATAGAGAGGAGATGTTGGAGTCGCTTGGTAAGTAGATTTTTTTTTTCCAACCAATTTACACTCCGAGTTCACCCATTTCATGGTCTACTCATTTTTTAGTCTCACACGCTCTTTCTTGTGTGAGTACACTCTTCTTCTCATTTTGCTTATGTGCATGTACTCTCTGCAATATCCATCTTGGAACTTGACTACAAGGTGATGAATGCCAAATGGGTGCTCTAGGTTTTGGGGTTGAACGAATTATTTCATCAAACCATCTTCATAGATGTGAGCACCTAATTACTTGGTTTAGACATACTCTACCTTACTCTTGTAGGGTCCTTTTGGTTTCTCTAGATACACTAGCCAAGAAATTATATCAGTTTGTCTCTCCATGCTATAGGTACTCTTGAAATAACTAATCTTTGAACTTAAGCTACAAGGGTGAGAAACTAAATACTTAGGCTAAGACCTTGAAGCATGATTTACACTAGCTTTAGAAGATCTTAGACTTTGTCAATCCACTTTGCCAAGGTGCTTCTCTGAGCACAAATTCATGAAGATTTGATACGATAGATTTTGAGAATTTTTTCCCATGTGTTGGTGCTTTCTCCTCAATCACTTGGTTACTTATTAAATTCAACTATTTACCCTCGTCTGTTTTTCATCAACATCAAGAATGGACTTGCACATTTGGATTTATCATTTTATAGTATATTTATATTCTTATCTTAGGCTTCCATACTTGATTTATAGATCTCCACACATGGTTCTGAGGGTTTCTTACACTTTTTAGAGCGTATCATGTTTCTTATGCCCAAACCTAGAACTACACACTTAGCATAGGCTAGAATTGAGAATTTGCATTTAGGCGAGGCCAAATTGGTCTTTCCAAGTCTAAAGGGATTATCCTAGCTTTAGTACAAGCTTCCAAGCAAGAATTTCAGCAACAAGCTCATGTACTCTAGAACACATGTTAGAGCATAGACCTTGCTTCACGGAATTCTTCAAAAAGCTCATAAAAGTCACCCAAAACAACTTAAAATTCTAAAAATCAAACTCAAAAGTTGACAAAATAGGTTGTCTATTGTGATAGGCGGGATCCTTCATGATATTGCACTATTGGGATAGAGGGATTCATTGTGAGAGAAGGGTCAACCATGATAGAGGTGATGACAGATAGGGTCTATCACCATGCTCAACCAAAGTGTGTTGTAATGAAGAAAAATGTTCTATTGAGTTTTCGCCATGAGAGATCATATTGTAATGATGGATAGTATTCTAATGCGTTTTTGTTATATTGTGTTTTTTATTGTCATGATGGAAGGCTCTATCACGATAGAGGGTCCTTAGCATGATAGCTAGTGCTATCAAGCAGCACTTCATCGTGATGGATGGGTGGTCTATCATGATGTTTGAGGTTCTATCGTGGCAATGATATGTTGTGATGGTGAGGCTCATTAGGGGGTGTCCTCTATTGTGATAGACTGAGTCTATCCTAGTGGTGGTAGACTATCTGGATACAACAGCACTTGCGATTGAGGCCTTACATCACAATGGATAAAGAAAATCTGAATTTGAGGACAAACTTTATTGCACTACCAAGGTGCTATTAAGATCTCTATTTTGGTAAATGTTCTCTATCAAAAAAATGTGTTTATTGGTCTATCACAATAGACCTACTCTATAGTACCTCAATGCATGCAGAGGCCTATCTCACTTCAAAAGCCTATTGGAGGTCATGATGACCCAAAATTTGTAAGAAATTACAATAAAATAGCACACATCCTCTCTCTCTCTCTCATAGATGCACACACATGAATGAGGCAAACGAAGGCTGAAGCGAGTTTTTTGTACCTAAAGGTGATTTTTTCCTGAAGAAGAAGATAGAAAGAGGAGGTATAGGAGGTTGAATGAGGCGATAACAATGTAAATTGGTTGGAAAAATACAAAAATCTACTTACCAAGCAACTCCAACATCTCTTCTCTACCTACTCTTACCATCACTCATTTGTCCTTGAGGTAAATCTCCTTGACATTAGTGCTTAACTTAAGGGAAAGCTTAATATGAGATGAGGTTTCTTACTTGTATGGCATTCATCTTGCTCATTTTGCATCAAGGATTTTCTACCAATACCAAGTTTGAAAATTTTCAATTGAAGTATTCATGGTCTTCTAGATCATAGCGACCTGTGAGGAGAGACCTTGTCTTTTCCTTAGATTGTATCGCTTATATGAAGCTCTTCAAGCTTAGGGCAAGACAGTGTGTCACTCTTTTTCTTCGATTCATTTTAATTCTCCTCTTATAAAGTAGACAATTGCAATGGTATCCATTTCTTATATTCATACCCAAGAGTGAATGTTAATCAATTATAGGGAGTAACCAGCTTGAATTCTAATCAACAGCTAAGTGTGGGGATTATAAAGAGGCTTAGTTAGCTCGTTTGAAGACCTTCACTGTGTATTCCTGTTATATATTACATTGTAACTCTAAAAACTGCAATATAAAGTTCGTGGATGAGAGAATGTGTGTGTGTGTGTGTGTGTGAGAGAGAGAGAGAGAGAGAGAGAGAGAGAAAGAGAGAGAATCAGAAATTAGAAGATGCAACGCCTTAATCTGAATTTGTAAGAACCATTTTAATGCCACAAGAATTATTGAGCAAGGGCCTGAATTTGTAAGAACCATTTTAATACCGAAGACCTGTACTTTAAAAGGCGAATAGCCAAAATGTGTAAATAGTGTCCTTCCATTTTTTTTCCTGGTGGGTCATAGGATGTAAGTGTTTATCTATATGTTGAAATTCCGTTGAAGAGAAGATATGCCTTGAGTTCATAGAATCGCATTCCTCTCTTCTAAGTTGATTACTGTATCTTGCAGGCTCTTCCTCAAGGAAATGAACTCGAATCCCATATCGCGCAGCCTTTTGTTCGACAACCGATATGGTTCAAGCTTTGGTTGCTTTTCATCGGAGCACCTGAAAAGAAACCCACGGAAAATTAAGACTCAGAAACTGTATTCGACGAAAGCAATGGACGAAATAGTTAGACACAATTAGCGCAATTTCGTTGAGGAATCCATTTGGGTAACTAACCTGACACATACTTCAGCACGTGGAAAGCGCTGGCGTTCATGGCCCAAGAACTAGAGAGGGAAGTCCCTAGCGGCTTGCTCAGCCATTGTCTTCCCATAACAGTACCAATTCTGTATACACAAGTACATAATCAGAAGATATGCCTTATGTTCATAGACTCGCATTCCTCTCTTGTAAGTTGATTATGGTATCTTGCAGCCTTTTGTTCGACAACCATATCGCAGACTTTTGTTCTAACTGTCATACAAGATATCCACGATATTGTCGGTCTGCTGCCATGTGTAGTTCACTTGTTATACAAGCCATGTAATCTGGTAAGAAGAATTGACTCCTTAGGTTACAAGTGAAATACATCTGGTTTAAACTGGCCAAAGACTTACAGGTCTCGTCCGAAAGTTGAACATTGAACATCTGCGTCAGCCAACAGCGTGTAGTGGAGGTTCGCTCTCTAGTTCTTGGGCCCTTATTGCAAAATTGTTCCATGAAATTGTTCCTCAATAAAATTGCGCTAATTGTCTTCGCAGATCCTCTGAGAGTAATGGAATCTGTATGAAAATATCAACCGAGAATGAACGCAAGTATGATGTAACGAACGGACTTATACACATGCGTGAGCCGAACAAATTAAACAGAATTAGCGCAATTTTGTTGAGGAATCCATTATGGTAACTAAGCTGACACATACTTCAGCACGTGGAAAGTACTGGCGCTCATGGCAGGCTGCAGTAAGGGCCGAAGAACTAGAGGGGGAACCAGTACTACCAAGTCTAGATTCTTTCCCTTGGCGAAGTCTCAATCGGCTTGCTCAGCCACTGCCTTCCCGTACCAATTCTGTATACACAAGTACATAATCAGAGAAAAGACATGTCAACGGTAAGGCTCTACAGCCGACCAGCCAATTGAAGTACTGTACAACATCGAGCAGGAAAGTTAAGCGTGAAATCAAAAAGCCACAAGGCAGTATTTCAAAAGATTAATAAGGGCGTTATGAAGGAAACGAGAAAGTGTCTGGTTCTTATAGATGATTGCGCCCCAGGTAATACAAATGCAATTATGCTTTCCTTCTCAAGCTTATACGTTGCACGTTCCAACTTAGGACGCATGATTGTGAATATTATTCATAAAAGTTTCAGCAACACGACTATTTGAATAGCATAATGCAAAATGGTAGGATACCTTCGTTTCTTTGCAGTAATCCAGGTTGCTGCAACAGCTTTCGTCGACGACAACATTGAGATCCCTGTGTGGATCCATGGCAATTGCGCCGATAGACGACGTCATGACAACTCGCCGTACTCCCGCTTGCAGAGTTGCGTTTAACACATTTAGAGTGCCTGGTAACGAAGGATCAACCATTTGCAGCTACAAGTGGAGAGAACCATAACAAGCGTTCGTCGATATCACAGAGCTCCATCCGTGAAGGGGCTGAAATTTGGCGAGAAGATTTTAATCGAAAGAGTCTCCTAAAAGAACAATGAACTTACCGGATCATCTGTAACTGGAGATGCAAGATGGAAGACACCATCACATCCGCTAACGGCTGACTGAATGCTGTCGAAATCCGTGTATCAGCTCCATCAAACTGCCTGAGATGCGACTTTTTGGGGTCGTCTGGATTAACTAAGCTCGTTAAAAGCATCGAAACATAATAACATTTAAAATACACGAGTAAACGAAAAAGTACAGAAAAATGGAACTGTATAACGCTCATAAAAATCGTGCCGCCCATAGAGCAAGGACAATTTCCATAGAAATATTACGGTGCCTCTCATGAGTCACGACGTAGCCCTTTTGGAGAAGGTCCTTGACAATCCAAGAGGCAGTTAAACCGCCGGCTCCAATTGTGCGTCTTCGTGACTGCTCTCCTTGCATACTTCAACAGTTCCGTCGCACTTCTCGACGAGCTGTTGCTCCATCAGCTTTTTTTCCTCCATCGTTTTGCTTGCTTTCACGAAGGTGCTCAATAATATGATTAAACGAGCTTCAGTGGCACTCGGGCTATGCCTCTCACACCAAGGGATTGGATGAAAAGGAAATGGCCCAAGTAGAAGATGGAATTGGTCACCGGTGGGTGGTTTAAGGTTATGTTGGCCTCGCTATTCCTAGCTATTCCTGGCTTCGATTGATTGCTTGTATTATGACTAGTATTTTTGCCTTTGTTAAGGTGCCCTTTGGCCTTCATTGCTGTCTCTTAGGAGGAGGTGGACTTAGCTTGTGATTCGTGGAGGAGCAAAAGGCGATAGACTTCTTCCCACGTGAGAGCTTTCTCTCGATTCTACAAGGTCGTTACAAAGGTTTCATATGGACGAGAGAGTTTATTAAGTAGCCTGATGGCCATATCTTCACTGGAAATCTCCCAGCCACAAAGTGCTAACTTTCATTGGTAGTCTTCAAACTGATCTATGGCTTTTGTGATTGTATCGTGCAGCCGAATAGTTAGATTATGGAACCTTGCTTCTAAAGCATAGATCTTTGAGAGTGTTTTATCTTCATATAAGCCTGCTAAAGTATCCTCGGCTTCCTTGGATGTTTTACATGTCGTGATGTGCAGTTTGTTAAGTTCATCATAGGCTAGTAGCAGTTGGCCTAATGCCCTTTTATCCTAACATTCTAGATATGCCATGATTCTAGATTGCTACCCTTACTGGCCTCAGGTTCGGACCTATCGACTACATCATGAAGGATATTGGTGATTGTGAAGGAAGGTAAAAAATAAGCTATATATGAGGTGCTAGCTTCACTCCTTGAGACTAGAAAATTTGAGTGAACTTGAACTCATAAAGAAGTGAGTTTGTGCTTTGCAAGAGTAAGTGTGTCAAGTGTTTAAAAACACTTTCAAAGACACTTTTGTGAAAAGAATTACTTGAAAAATAATCACAAACTCAAGAAGGAAATTAAAAAGCTTGGCATCACACTGAAAATACCTGGGGAGGGGGAGGGGTCTTGGCATAGCCCTACTCTTGCAGAAACACCGAGATGAGTTGAGACGAGATAAGGGCTTAGATTAGCCTATTGCACGGATAAAGTCACTTTGGGGGCTTATTGTAGCCTCCCAAATCACACACAGATACACCTCTTGCTTATATTTTAGTTTCAAATAAGGGGCACTTAGTTCTACGGGTACTGCGAATGTAGAGTTGTGGCACCCTCACAAAGGATCCTTGCAAAGTGGGTCGAGGACTGTCAAATGATATGCCCAAAATGGGTTACAATGTTGGCCAAAAGGATTCACAAATTCAAAGAAATCCCTTAATGAGGGTTACAATGGTGGGAAAATAGTGCTATTAGGTGCAGTTTAAATGGATACAGTTGGATCTTTTGTGTAAATACAAAAACAAACTTGTAGAAGTAGTGGAACAACTAAGGGTTAGATCCTTGGGGAATGCGATACAAATTAACCCTCGAGGGGAGGGTTACATTGCTTAGAAGGCTACTATGTGTGCTTAAGTTGAAGGTTAAAATAGCCTTGGGTATATAGATAATCAAGCCTTGAAGTTGTATGCACTTTGTACAAAAAGGACCCAAATTATGTATTGCAGAAAAGATAGTCACGTTCTTATCTATCTCGCAATCGAAGTAATTTTAGATTCCACACGATTATGTAGTGGATCCCAAGCGGGTGATAAAAAATAATACGTGAAAATAAATGGCATCTAATGAGACTACATCCAAAGAATGAGCCATGTGGGTGGCTGTCACTGTGGCTGTATGCATCAGGTGAGTATGAAGTTCAGCTACATAACCAGGTAAACATGCATGATTCTTATAGGAGTAAAAGCAAGATGTAATGCAAATGTGGGATAATTTTCTGTGCATGTCTCCCGTGTTCTCTCCAAAACGGAGTGCATCATTGCATACATATGCTCTCACACAAAGACATGCCAAAGCCTTCGGAGTATGCCATGCACGTTCAGTAGTCTTTTTTCTTTGGAATTGAAAGTACATCCTATTAAGATTATATGTAGCTTCTTTCTTTGGAGTGGAAAGAACGTCAACCATTAAGATTGTAGTTTATTTCTTTAAGTTGAACATTGAGTACATGAAATATAGCCCATTGTTTGAACTCCTCGCTTTTATCCTAACCCATGGATGCCCATATACACATAGACAATCACCATGTGATTATGTAGATAACCCGAGTAGTTTCTTTTTGAAGAAAGAAAAAGATATGGATTACATGGGGCAACGAATGAGGTTTGATTCTTCTTCTATTGATGCTAATTTTTCATGCCATGCATAAAATGTTTGAAGGCATATGGTATGTTGACATCCTTTCATGCATACATAGATCGTATCTTTTAGCATGTATGTTTAGAATACATGCATGTTTTTTATGGACATATTGGGCAGACTAGTAAGTATAAAAATACCCAAGAAGAACTTCAACATCAAAAGAGGTGGAATGGACCAAATTGACATCATCACCATGAATGCACTCAAAAGAAGTCAAAGGATGGCTCTTTTCCAAGGCGAAGGAAGGATGAAGCTGGAAATAAATCTAAGTACTTTTTAATTTATGTCTGATTTTAATATTTTCTTCTCTTAACCATCGTCTTTGCATGCACATATAATTGAAGCATGAGATAGAAATTCAACTTTTGAGTGCATATAGGAAAATGTAGTCTAATAGGCAAACATATATTTTTTGAAAATAAGTTAACCACTGCAAGCACTTGCATGCATTGTTGCAAGGAAGAGAAACAATGTATGTGCATTCCCTTTTGGCAAGGCATGATTTTAATGCACTAACTTCAAAGATAAAGTTTTCTTTTGTGCATATCTCATGTTTACTCTTCATTACAAATACTTTAAATGCACCAATTGATGTGCATTGGCATGATGATGTATGTAAGAGAAGCACATGTTTATGCACAAAGAGGGGCACATGAGCATGAAGTGACAGATCCGTAATATGCATTTCCTATTTGAAAACATGATGGAAATGATAAAGTGAACATGGTCTGGAAAAGATAGTTCACTTCTTAATAGAAGCAGGACCTTGTGGAAGAAGAAAATTTAGAGAATTTGCAAAATCACTCTACTTAGATTTGGCAACTTAAATATCAAGAAATTCCTTCTTCAAGTAACATTTACACTTAATGTTAAAAGTTAACATGAAAGTGATGATTATTTCTTGCTCCATTAAAAGTGAAGAAATGAGTTTAGATACATTCCTTTGCCAAAGAAATCACCAAAAAAAAATCTAAGTTCTTCAATGACTTAGATTAATTCTATGATTTTTTTTTTTAGGACAAAACACTTTGACATGGGTGTAATATAATATATATATTAGTTTAGAGAACCTAGCATATTCAATGCTAACTCTAAGCATAAAATATACTTAGACATAGTTCAAAAACAAGCTTTTGAAAGAGACACCATATATAAATGGCACCTGAATACATCGAATGTCTTCAAAAACATAGATGATTTCTCTGAAAAAGTTATTCACGGTATATTCTTACATTACCTTACACAACCTCCAATTCTACTACCCTAAGTATAAAGATACTTACTGGCAATTAATCGGAAAATATTCCAAATATGTTTTCGATGAGACATCCTAAATAGGATGAGAAACCCTTAATAAAATGGCACCCCAAAATGGTTCTAGAAGTCTCATGATACTAAGCGCTTATTTTGATCCATGCAAGACAATGATGGAGTTATAATATGAGTGGTTGACCTTATAATTTCAATTATAGGCTTTCACCAACAAGAATGCTATAAAATATTCACATTATCATGAGACCGTATAAAAAACCTTCCCTTTAGAAGAGTTTTCAGACTAATTTAAGGCTTTATCCATTCCAGAATCTAGTATCTCAAGATGAAAACCAAGATAGGTTTTGTTAAGGAGATGCAATAGTTCTTAGTGGAAGGAACTCAAAGCTCTCTGTTAACAATGATGAAAAGAAAATATTTTTCTTATTTCATAGTACCTTCAAAACTCGTATTCTTTGATTAGCCTTGAAAATTAAAGACACCTCTCCTAACATAGATAGATATGAACTTGCATTGTTCGGAAACATGAGAATTCATGAATATGTTCATGAGTACGTTGGGACAGGTGGTCATTGAAGGAATAGTCTCACAAGCATTGAATAGTCCAATAATTGAAGGAATCATAGTACCGGCTCTCTAGTTGTGAATGAAGCTATATTTTACATAGTTTTCGAGGATGAAAAGTCTTCAAAAGGGAAAAGAAAGTACCAAATCACATGAAATTTGGTACAATTAATTTAATGAAACAAAAAATTTTGGAGATACATTATAGACAGAAGAACATCTTTTAGGATATAAGATGTTTGGTAAAGGAGTTGCTCAGAAAGCAACTTCATGGAATGCTAAAGATACATATTGGAAACCTGCCAACGATAGAAATGATTCAGATAGGATAGGTTGCAACCACCATTGCCATTACAAATGGCACTCAAGTCTATGGAAGGTCAAACTTATATTCACCTATCCCTAAAGGGATTTTTGAAAGAAACCCAAAAGCATGAGAGCATACTCACACTTAGTTAGTAATGAGACTCCTTGAAAACCCTAGGGTAGCTATCTGAAAGCTTCAGATAAAGAAGGAATCCAATAAGAAAGAATAATCGCTTGTCGTTAGAAGATAGCTTAGCGAGAAATAACTAGATCTTGAATATGACTCAAGATACTTGGAATTTCTCAATGTATGTTTATTTCATCATAGGGTTTTAGAGCTTCAATATAAGCTTGAAATAATTAAGATCACAGAGTGATCATATCAAACCCTAGAAACCCAAGCAAGATGGAAACACAAGGGTAATCCCTTAACTTTGAATGAAATTTGAGTGAACGGTATTCTATAGTTAGTTAAGATTTTGGACTTTAAGATAAATATCATCCACACATAAATATTGGATATAAAGTATGGGAGTATGGGACACTATACTTTATATTTGTATTACTGTAGGAATGATGGTATGGACATCAAACCATGAGATGATAGGTATCGTTTAGTTGGGCTCTTGACATAAAGGGAGAGTCAATTCTAATAGGGAATTGAAACTTCAAACATAAAAACAAGTACATGGTGGTCAAAGAGTATGACCAAGACTTCAAGTACAACTTAAGTAGAAATTTTATAGATCATGAAGTTGAAAGCACCTTCTTAAGATTTTTCTTAAAAAGCTTTTCTATAAGACATATATTTATGAGACTTCCAAGAAAGGACTTTATATTTCTCTACAATAAATGCTATATACATTTATGAAGAAAGAACTTGGAAAGATCCTTTTAATCAAGGAAATTTCAACTAAGTCAGTCTAGAGCTAATCACTTAGTTGAGAGTACAACTAAGTGGATCACTAACTTGAATCAAATTTCTGTATAAAGGAATTCAAGAAGTACTAAAAAACTATTTGACTTAGTGAGTAACATAGATAAAATTGGACTAAGTTAGTCCAAAGCACCTTCTTGATAGTACAAGGAGGTAATCAAACTCCTAAATTAAGGATATCTATACTAGACTTGATATTCTAGTATATAAGAGTCTCAAGATATTCAAAGGGATTAACTTAGTTTCTAAGATATTTGAAGCATCATGGTTTGAGAGTAAAGTTGAACATCATCAAAAGTCGGTGGTTGGAGACATTGATGTTTTATACCACTAGAGGTTGGTAGATGGATGATGGTTTAATCTTACCCATAAGCTCTTTTTGAGAATTCTAATTAAATCTCATAAAGATAGAAACAATGCTTCAAACCATTATCTAGAGTAATTCCTTAAAGTTTTAAGTCTCATCTGATTTGACTCAAATCACCTTAGTGTCTTAGAAGTTGAATCGGTTACGTAGAACTTCAGTTCTTCCTTCTTGCTTTATTATACATTAGATGTGACTTTGAAAGAATATTCGAAGTCATTTCTAGATGAGGTTCAATTTGATGGAGTAGCAAAGTAAATTAAACATCAAAAGGTAGATGTTTTGTATAGAACCCCTTCAATTCCAGAAGGCACTAGAGTTTAAGTGAGCTCATTGATTCATTGAGTATTGCTTCCAATATCAATGGATGAAGGGAGATTCTATTCTCTCAAAGAGTTTGAATAAAACTCTTGAAAAGAAAGAGTTAAGAATTGTTTTTATTTCCAATAATTCCAAAGAATTCAAGCCTATGAGGTAACAGCCTTGGATGAGTTGGTTGCCCAAAGAAATGGATCACTTCTTCCCTACATTTTACATTGACTCTAAGAGCCTAGTAGGACATGGTAGCTAGTCATGTATTTGGGAAAAGAGATTAGTAGATGTTGGTTAATAAATAGAACATAGATGTTTTGGTCTATCTCAACTTAAGGTGACTTCTCAAAGTCTTCAACTAACAAGTGATCCACCTATTGTGCTAGATCCATTGCACAAATAGTCCATAGATATGGACCCTCATAGCAAATTAGATGGTATGTTTTCGAATCCACCTACTTCATATGTTATGCACCCTTATCATTCTTTCCATACTTAGCACTTGACTTAGTGTTTCACATGCAAAGTGAAGTAATATCACAATTATTTGGGTAGGGATTAGCCGACAAGTGAATTCCCTTCTTTTCAGATCCAGTATGGGATATAATCCCCTTTTGACAAAGATGCAAATCAGAGAGATGAAGACCATGATCTATGGGAAATAGTCATGGAGCATGGGAAAATATTCCACATATTATACCTATACACATTTTCGATGACAAAAATGTTAAAGGGGGGAAGAATGTTGTATAATTAGGTGTCCAATGGGCAAAAGACATGGGTTTTGAGGGTCCAAATCCACTTCGTGAATCCTTGAAGTCTATTGGGAAACCCTTGGAAAAGTGTCTCCAAGATTGTGGTTTGAACCCTTGAGTTATTTGGATTTATTTACTCCCAATTGAAGGGTTCTTACCCTTAGGATTGATATTTCCTAAGGGTATGGTACTTAACCCTTAGGGAGGCATCTTAATCCTTGAGAATTGTACGTACAAGCTTGGGAGAAATTCTATTAGAATCCATGTGAGAGCCATGTGATTCCTGTTGCTGCAGACGAATCACCAATTGAAGTTTGGAAGAAAAAGGATTGAGATAAGATCAAGTCTTGAAGCAAAGAAGGTGGTCACATTCACAGGATGAATGATATGTACACATCTGTGTATTAGTGAAGACATAGATCACTTATACTTTTGTTTAGCTTTAAGCTTGTACATATTTGCCTACAAATACTTTGGAGAAATGTCAAGGCAATAGAGGAGACAGTAAGAAGGTATGAGAATACTGCATTTGGAAGTTGTAAGACTCATTAGAGTTCATAGGAATGAGAAGAAGTCTCTCTCATAACTCAATTGTAATTTTTGAGGAATAGAAGAAAAGTTGCGCCCGAAGTTTTCGTGTCTTCTCCTTCTGTGGTAGATCTTCTATGGAATGCTTTTGTACAAGTATAAGTCTAGAGTTGATCGACCTCTGTACAAAATTTCAGCTTCCAATTGTAATCAGGCTAAGAGAATTGTGTGTAGGAACATTCATATGTAAAGAATGTTCACAGTCTTCTGAAACAGGCGTAGATTTCGAGTTCAGGAAAATGATCAGTGCTCAGTGCACAGTGTAAAGTTTTACACATATGATAGCTCAAAATGTAAGTTAAGAGATAAGCTATCTACAGCTAAAAGGATTTGATCAAACGGGTTCGACATTGGGAGAATCAAAGCTAAGAAGTTAGGGGTGTCCAAATCGACTTCACAGAATTGCAGATTTAGACATAGGTAACTTGCTAAGTAGATTTCTCAAGATCTACTGAATCTTTTGGAGTGATTTGACTTGGAGGAGGTGCGCAATGTTTAGGCGACACCTTGTGCAAAGTTTCATAAAAAACTTTACACATTTACTCACTCAATGAGAAAGATATATGCAACAGACTTTCTGAGTAAGTTCCTTTTTCACAGTTTGTTCAAGAATTCGATATTTGGTCATTGATCTTTTAAATTGGTGAAGGTTTTGACTTACTCTTGATATAGAGGTGCTCTAAGTTCAAGAGTAGGTTGTTCTTTTGGAGATTAACACTCTCCATCGGTGGTATCAGAGCAGGAAGCATCAGAATTAAAGAAAGGAGGATTCCGACTACTGTAGCTACAAAGAATTTGACATCTGAAGATTCAAAAGGTGAAAGCTTGGAAGAAAAGCTTGAGAAGGAGATCATACGACACCTAGGAAGACAAAAGGAGTGTCATTCGAAGTAAAGGTAACTTTATACTTCATAAAGGATGAAGAATTCGATATACAGGTGAAGGAAGGATGGGAGATTCTCTTCAAATAGAGAAGTTGGATAGAGAGAACTATCCTGCATGGTCAATGAGGATGGAAGCTCATCTAATGAGCAAAGATTTAATAGCTTACATTACAGGTGAAGAAGAAAAGCCACAATTCAGAGATCCTAGTGTTCCAACTAGGGAAGAATTATCAGATTTGAAGAATTGGATGAAAAGAGATGCTCAAGCTAGGAGCATAATCTACATGGCTATCAATGACTACTTGCTACCTCATATTAGAGGTCTTGAAAGTGCAAGTGATATTTGGAATGCTTTGGAGGAGCATTTCCAAAACACTACAAAGTCAAGGAAGGCATCCTTGTGGGCAGAATTTACCACCTTCAAGAAAAAGGCCTCTCAATCCATTTCAGATTATGTAACAAGGATGAAAGACATTGCAGATGCATTAGGAGCTGTTGATGAAGATATTGAGGAGGATAAATTGGTAAGGCAGATCCTCACAGGTTTGAGAGGTGATGACAAGTGGAAGCCATTCATTTTGTCTACAGAATTATCACTTGATCATTTCACCCCTGATTTAAATCAGTTGCTAGGTCATATGCTAACATTTGAACAGGATGTCAAAGGAGATAGTGACAAGCGTGCAGGTCATGCAATGTACTCTAAAGACAAGAAGAAAGCTAACAAAGGAAAGCAACAAGCAAATGAAGAAGAAGGCACAACTAGTCAAGCCAACTTCCTAAGAGGAAGAGGAGGTGACAAAGGTAGAGGAAGAGGCAGGAGTAACAAAGATGGAGCCAAAGCTTGCTGGATTTGTGGTAAGACAAATCATTTAGCTAATGATTGTTGGCATAACACTCAGAGTAATGGTGGATATAATCAGAACTATAATTCAAGAGGAAGAGGTGGCAGAAATCAAAGAGGTAACTTCAGAGGTAGAGGTAGTAGGGGTTACTTTGGAAGAAATGCAGGTAGAGGATTCCAAAATCAACAATATAACAATACATACTACACTTATGCTTCAGATCAGAAGGAAGATTCAACATTGATAATGAATGCAACTTGTGAAAGGCAGAGTGAAGATTAAAGAGTCTTCTACATTGACTCAGGGTGTAGCAATCACCTGAGTGGTAACATAGCCTTGATGACTGATTTGGAGAATAAGGTATCTAATCATGTTGTTCAAACATGTGATAATACAAAGCACAATGTGAAGTCAATTGGATCAGTGAAGGCCAAGGATGGTAGCACCTTATTGAGTAAGGTCTTGTATGTTCCTACAATTCCTAAGAATTTTATAAGTGTAGGACAAATTGTGGAAAAAGGTTATGCATCCAAAATGATTCACAAAGTCATATTTCAAAGACGTAGAGGTTCAACATAAAACAAGGGGTGTTTAGAAACACTCTACAAAGTGGAGATGCAGTGAACATGTGATTATGCACATGATAAAATGAGAAGCACAATATTAACTCTCCAAGTATTTATAAACACTTCTAAAGTTTGAGATAAAGTAGAGACTCAAAAAAATGTTATCATGTCAAAGAGAACTGTTATGATGAGCACTAATCACCAAAGATTGCTAAGATCAAGGGTTGGAGGGGGATAAAATTGGAAATTAAAGGGGGTATAAAGTAATGAAAAATTAGAGGTGGGAGGGTGGGAAAATGAGGACCCAAAGAGCAAGATTGATGGCAAAAGCATCTCTCAAGGAGGAGGAAGCAAGACCAAGACCACCCAAGTACCACCCCCACCCAAATGACCACCAAAAACAATACCAAGACTTCCAACTAGGGCCCTCATACCATGTAGAGAGTACATGCACGGAAGCAAAATGAAAAGAAGAGTGTACTCATAAAATAAAGAGTGTGTGAGACTCAAAAATGACTAGACCATGAAATGGGTAAACTCATGTGGATTAGAAATGATCTTGCCAAGAGCATGGAGTAGGCTCTTCAAGCTTCTAGCCAAGTACAAATGATGGGAGAGACCCTCCTTATATAGATTTGGGAGGGGCTCTCCAAAGCAGAATGAATATATTAGTATAATCAAATGGCAAGGTACGCAAATACAAAGAAAATATAATATAAAATGGGAATAAACTAGAAATGGAGGGTCTCCTAGATACAAAATGAAGATGCACTCATGCGGATACAAATAATGATGAAGTAGGAGCAATCATGTCGTCAATAGATACTACATAGATAAACAAGAAACCATCTGTGGTCAGTAGTTGGTAGCATGCCACAAGCTCAACCATACCAATACCTTCTCTCAAACGTTGAATTTTGAAGCGCATCCCACTCAATGGACATTTAAAAAGTTCATGTACCTCCAGTATTTTGAAGTGCTTCCCATGTCATTCCTTCTTGATCTTTTATATTCTCTTCTATACCTCTTCTTGCAAGAGAGAAATGCGATTCCATGTTAATGTCCATCTTCCCTTTAACAAAATTTCAACATATAGATATGCACTTTTCCATTCTATGACCCACCAAGACAAAAATCGAAGGATGCTAGCTACATATTTTAGCTATTTGCCTTCTAAAGTACAGGACTTGGGTATCCATACTTCCATTCAGGCCCTTGCACAATAATTATTGTGGCATTAAAATGGTTCTTACAAATTCAGATGAAGGATTTGCATCTTTATATTTCAGATTCTCTCTGTCTCTCTATCTCTCTCTCCCTCTCTCTCACACACACACACAGATTTTGTCATCTATGAACTTTATATTGCAGTTTTTAGAGTTACATTGTAATATATAAAAGGAATACAACAATGAAGGTATTCAAATGAGATAACAAAGCCTCTTTATAATAGCCAGACTTAACCATTAATTAGAATCCATGATGATTAGTCCCTATTATTGATTGACATTCACTCTTTTCTATGCCTATAAAAATGGATACATTTGCAGTTGTCTACTTTCTAAGAGGAGAATTAACATGAATGGAAAAAAAGAGTGACATACTATTTTGCACAAAGATTGAAGAGCATCATATAATCAATACGATCCAGGAAATCAAGAAGGTCTATCCTCATAGGTCGCTAAGATCTAGAAGAAACCATGAATACTTCAACTCAAACTTTCAACTTGTTTTTTTTTTCCTCTTTTTTTGAGAGTACAATGAATTGGAAAGAAACACAGACCCGACCTCCTAATGTAGAGGCACCCATCTTGGGGAACTTCATGGACACCCATCTTTGGGAATTCATGGATATGTCCACCCAATATTTGAATTCAAGACTTCCTCCTAGAGATTCAAAACATCAACCACTAGGCTATGAGCTAGATGAATGCCATAAAAGTAAGAAACCTCATCTCATATTAAGCTTTTCCTTAAGTTAATTTGTTGACGAATGGTATGCTTCTTTTACAACGTGTTTTTTTCTTTCATGTATGAATTTCATGGAATATTATTTTGGGTTTCCTAGAAACATAGCTTTTAAGGATCGCTTTGCTAAATTCTACTCTGAAATCTTCATGGTCTAGCTATTCCATGATTGTTCCAAAGATTTTCTACCCGAGTGTGATGATCTGGATGAGTTACTCATTCCATCTCAATACTTGTGCATCTTACGAAGACATTCAACCCAATATCTATGGGAATTTGTGGATAATATTGGTTGGAGGAATGGTGGATAAAGGTTCTTGAAATCTTATTCTTAAATATTATTGTAAATACAATGGAGTCCACTCCATTTGACAACACCTCGAGGTGCGTTGAGCTCCTTTGAATTAGGGTTGTACTATCCATATCCTTTTTAATCGAGAGAGTAAGTGGTCTCTAAATGGATTATTTGTGGTTATGGTTTTTATGTACTAGACATAGCTTTATTTTGGATAGATCCAACAATTTGCACCCCTATACGTCATTGTATTCTCAAGTTGAAAACAATATACAATATTAATACTTTTATATGGAAAAAATTCTAAGAAATTATACATAAGAGATTTTATGTAATCTTAAGAGTTAGGAAAATTTACATTAGGAAAACTTTGGGGTCTTCAAGGGCCACCTTATCTGTAATAAAATAAAAAGTCTTATTAACAAATGCTCTATTAGGCTTTTGAAACATTATAAAAAATGTTGTCTTGCTAATTCAATATGAAAATCTAGCCAAATAGTTATTATAGAGGAGATTCCCTATATTAAAAGCATCACAAGTCAACTGCTATGTCCTCTTCTATACATTGATTTTCTTGAAATTCACATGCATTAAAATCCTCAAAATACTTTTAAAAGTTACTTTTCATCTATTTTTGTACTAAATAGCCCTTAAAATCATTAGGTCGTTGCCCCTTTGATAAGTCCTCTTGGATCAATTTTGACTTGGGAGACATATCTCTAAACATTTCTTATTCCCCTCTTTAAAAAACTTGAATTTCGTTCTCCTCCCACATTTGGGAGCTCACTTCTACCATGTTTATTATGAAATTTCCATTTTCTTGTTCCTTTCTAAAATCCTTGATTTTTTTTGTAGACATGTAGTTCTAAGGAAATATAGATTGTTGAAGGAGGCATGGGCAAAAGTACACGTGTGGGAGCAAGAAAACATAAAAGAAGGGGGAATACATAAGAGCAAAGGCCATATTGATTTGTTCTATACTTCGTTACACACAACATTGATTGTCATCACTACCAACTCATACAGAATACCATTCTTCTAAGATCTAAATCTATTTTTTCCATGACGAGGAGTCCTTGAGGTTGGGAAGTTTAGATCGAACCTAATAAAAATTTCATATTTTTTGGAGCTGGTTTAAACCCTCAAATTATCTTGAGAACCTATTTTTTAACTTTGTTAGACATTAGATGTGAAACCATCCAAAATGCTCAAAAAACTATACATAGAGCATGTGGGCTCATATTGAGAGGTGTTCTTGGATAACTTGTGAAAGAGTTTTTGTAATATTTTTGGTTCGTTGAATGGAAAGACTCCATTGTTCCAGTCTCTTGCTCTTCCTCACAGAGGTGTGTGTATCTCTTTGTGTCTTACATGCACCTCACTTGCTCACAATCATCACACACCCACATGTCTTTCTGATTGATAACAGAGATATGATCCTACGTCAAATTGACACTCATAAATGTTCTACATTGGGACTTTGAATACAATCTTGGCACTATTGTCGAGGACATTTACTCCAAGAATGAATGTGTGATGGTAGGAGTACATAGAGAAGAGATGTTGGAGTCGCTTGTTAAGTAGATTTTTTGTTTTCACCAAACAATTTATGCTCAGAGTTTACCCATTTTATAGTCTACTCATTTTTTAGTCTCACACACTCTTTCTTTTGTGACTACACTCTTCTTTTGACTTTGCTCTTGTGTATGTATTCTTTGCAATATCCATCTTGGAACCTGACTACAAGGTGATGAATGCCAAATGGGTGCTCTCGGTTTTGGGGTTGAACCAATGAGTTCATCAAACCATCTTCATAGATGTGAGAACCTAATTACTTGGTTTGTACATACTCTAGCTTAGTCTTGTAGGGTCCCTTTTGGTTTCTCTAGATACACTAGCTAAGAAATTATAGCAGTTTGTCTCTCCATACTATAGGTACTCTTGAAATAACTAGTCTTTGAACTTAAGCTACAAGGGTGAGAAACTAAAAAATTAGGCTAAGATCTCAAAGCATGATTTACACTAACTTTAGAAGATCTTAGCCTTTGTCAATCCACTTTTCCAAGGTGCTTCCCTATGCACAAATTCATGACGATTCGATACGATAGATTTTGAGTCTATTTTCCCATGTGTTGGTGCTTTCTCCTCCATCGCTTGGTTACTTATTAAATTCAATTATTTAGCCTTGTATTTTTTTCATCAACATCAGGAATGGACTTGCACATTTGGATTTTATCATTTTATAATATATTTATACCCTTATCTTAAGTTTTCATACTTGATCTTTGGATCTTCACACATGTTTCTTAAGGTTTCATATACTTTTTAGCTCATATCATTTTTATAATGCCTAAACCTAGAACTACACACTTAGCATAGGATAGAATTGACAAAGTGCATGTAGCCAGGTCCAACTTGGGTGTTCGCAAGCCTAAAGGGATTATCCTAGCTTTGATACAAGCTTCCAAGCAAGAATTTTAGACACAAGCTCATGAACTCTGGAAGACATGTTAGAGCACAACCCCTGCTTCACATAATTCTTCAAAAAGCTCTTAAAATTTACCCAAAACAACATAAAATTATATAAATTGAACTCAAAATTTGAGAAAATAGGTTATCTATTCTGATAGTTGGGATCTTTCATGATATTACAGGATTTGGATAGAGGGGTTTGTTGTGTGTATTGTAATGAAGAACAATGTTCTATTGACTTTTTGCCATGACATATCATATTGTAATGATGGATATCATTCTAATGAGTTTTTGATATGTTGTGTTTAGTTGATAGTCGAAAATGGAATTCATATTCCCAAGCCCAAAACGACGGACCACCGATTACATAGAATGAAGGGGGGCAAGTATCCAATGGCTGGGCTGGAGGGAATGTTGCGAGATTGTAGAAGGCACTGAAATGAGTAGACAAAGTCAGATGTTTAACGAGGTCCCCCTCATAACTGTGCACAATTTGACGCCTCACGGTTAAACTCCCAAAACCTTCTAGCCCCTCGATAGAAATTCGACGCCTCACGGTTAACCTACCAAAAGCTTCCAGCCACCATGAAAGACAAAGTGAAAGGAGCCAAGGAGGAGGGGTGCAGAGGCCCCAAAACATGAGAAATAGTACCCCAAACACCCCCACGAGGGGCCCCCAAATTTCCCTGGAGGACCCCCATCGCCCCGGAAAATTTAAGATCGAAGTCTCTAATCAACACCTCTTGGATTGGTGTTATAAACGAGCCTGTTTGAAGGATCTTCAAAATATCAAAGTCGAAAGTGGGCTAAGAGGATCGAATGCCCCCTACCTATCAGAACGTGATGGCAAGTACGAGTGCGCAGAGTCATAGTTGATAGTCGAGAATGGAATTCATATTGCCAAGCCCAAAACGATGGGCCATTGATTACATAGAATGAAGGGTGGCAAGTACCCAACAACTAGGGTTCGAGGCAACATGTAACAACTAGGTTGGAGGCAACATGGCGAGATGATAGAAGGAACTGAAGTGAGCACAAAAAGTCAGATGTTTAACGAGGTCCCCCTCATAGTTGTGCACAATTTGGTGCCTCAAGGCAAACCTCCCAAAGTCTTCAAGCCTCTGGATATAAATACAAGTCACCATGCAAGACAAAGTGAAAGGAGCCAAGGAGGAGCGGTGCAGAGGCTACAAAACATGAGAAACATTACCCCAAATGCCCCTGTGACAAGCCCCCAAGAATGGCCGGATGAGGCCCTAGAGTCCTTGCACAGAGGGGCGAAGGGTCATCCGCACCCCTGTTTCCGAAAACCTCTACGTTCTCCCCCTTTTAGAAGCTTGATGTCCTCGTCAAGAGCTACTAACTAAGGCTAAGGAACATGAAATTACAAGTGTATAAAAGAAATTACATCAACAAGATAGATAAAAGGAAAGGGGGTGCCTAAATCTTAGGCATGTGTTGAACTTCGAGAAGATCCTAGTCGCATAGAATGAGGTTGGGGTCAAGAGCCAAAAGTCAGTCTTGAGGAATCCAACTGCAGTCAACCATCGGACGGCCGCACCACTTCACATAAATCTATATTTATTGTCAGATCTGGTGTTTGATTATGACTTTGGGTTCCAATGGTTGGCCATGACACTCAAGCAAAGGAACATGCCGTCCAAAATGTTCATTAGAATAGAAGTGTTTGAGCAAACTAGAGTGGAAGGGATTATGGATCTTGATCTCGGAATATGATCTTGATCGCGGTCTTGAGGCACTATGGACACACAAACATACCCACATAGACACATACACACACACACATAAACACACACGCATTTACACACACACATACACATGCATACACACACATATATACACATACACACATATATACACACATAGACACACACATATACACACAAAGACACATACACGTACACACATAGACACACACACGCACACACACATACACACACATACACACACATACGCACACATACACACATAAACACACATACACACACATACACACACACATACACACACACACATACACACAGATTTACACACACACATACACATGCATATACACACATATATACACACATAGACACACACATACACAAATAGACACACACATACACACATAGAGACACAGACATAGACACGCAGACACACACACATACACACACAACAGTGAATCAAAACAAACGAAAACTATGTCGTAAAAAGAGAACACCCACTTCAAGAATCAAGCAAAATGCATCTTATGTTTGAAAACCCTTTATACCAATATACACATATTTTAAAATCAAGTGGAAACATGTTATTTTTTGACATTTTGTGTCAGTTCCTCAAATTAAAAAAAGAGTTTAAATGTGGTCAAAGGTTTAGTCGATTTAATATTGACATGTCCAAAATCTACATCAAAAATATAAAAGTGATAAAAAATCTTATACAAAAATTAAACATTGAACATGTTTTCAACGCAATTCACACCTTTCTAGATGTATGTCTACACCACCATCATCTGATGCACTTGATTTAGTCTGAGACTATTGAGAGCTCTCTTCTTTCTCTTTTACATCCACAAGAGGCCCATCTTCATCCAAGTACATATCAAATTCTACAAGATCATGCACAGATCTTCTTGTTTGCCTATGATTAGTTGTACCACATACATCAAGAAGCTTTTGCTTTCTCATATTGATGGTTGCTTTCCTCAAGTGCCCTATTTTTCTCAAGGCATAATCATAAACAAGAATATCTACATGATCCATTTTAAGAGTGGATGTGCTTAGAATATTCTTTTTCTTTCTTGAGCCTCTTCATTTGGTCTCACGTACCATTTCTAAGTTATATTTACTTGTGAATGCATTACTACTTTTAGTGTTACACCAATGCACTATCAAAGCCTCTATTCTTCTTTGATCAATATCTTTAGTGACCTTTAAAACTTTCATAATCCAAAATGGTATGGTAGCCTCATCACCATCAGTAAGGACTGCAATAAGTGTTCCAACATTTATTTCTTTTAAATTTCCTTGCCATCTTGCTTCAACCTGTTTTGTCATTCTTGGACATACATAAACATTCCTTTTTGGTGGATTGATTAAACTTTGAAGTGCATCTGCATTACATGCTTGGACCACATTCACTAACCTTTGTGTACAAAAATCCCATGTGAATGGAACATCAATTGGCCAATGACTTCCAACCGTATTCTTTATAATCTCTTCTTGATGATCGAAAAAGTCATCCGAAGAAGATATATCTTGATCTTGAGCATATTTTTTTGCACATTCAATATGTCCCTTCTTTTCAATAAGTACATGCATCCACCTTTTACTTTGATCAATCACATTTCCACATCTGTCCATATTGTTTTAATCTTCACAGGGTGTTTGTTCTCCACCATACACAGACAAATTAGTAACTTGCAACAAGAATCTACATCCATCTTTAGGCTGCCACTCAGAGGAACATGAATAGTGGTTTACAAATAAAAGGGTTATGTCATCGATGTAAGACAATAGTTACAGAATATAACATAGGAAGAGTAGCAAAGAAGATAATAGATATACGAGAATCTCAACAATTTTCTATTAACAACAAGTACAAAGAGGGTGGCATTGTCCACCGGTGCGCTCTCAAGATAGAGCTTAAATGTTGATCTAGACAACTCTAGATAGGGAGATACAAGGTAGAGGTATGTTGGCTCAACTTGATATCTCAGGTAATCTAGAAGTCATATATATATATATATATATATATATATATATATATATATATATATATATATATATATATATATATATATATATATATATATATATATATATATATATATATATATATATATATGTGTGTGTGTGTGTGTAGGATAATGGGTGGCCTTTCATGGATGGCTATACATGGGGGGTAGGGCGTGGGCGGCTACCATCTACATAATTGCCATACATAGCTTAGGCGAGTTGAACCGACCTAACAATTATAAATGATTTTTGAATCCAATACTGAATATTACATGGAATATTCCCTTTACCATCACGTCAAGGGCACTGCCCCGGACCTCCCACCAGGGGGTCCTATGGCTCCCTGGGACCCCCAGCCAGGGGCCCCGTTGGCCTCCTTGGATCCCCTAGCTGGGGCTGCTCATTGCTACTGCAGACCCCACAATTGGGGATCCTAGTAACTCTCTTTCCTTACAATACCTTACATGGTCAAATATGACCTTCATCCAACATGCAAGTTGGGATTCCAATCAATTGGGTAATGCATGCTTGGCTTCTCCTCTGAGGGGCAGACATTGATCATATACTAACACCCCCACCCCTTAGTGTTTACGGAATGATAAATCAAGTAGGTCTTGGTCCTATGCCCATGTGTTGAAGATGCATGTTGAGCTTCTCTCTTCCAAGTGCTTTAGTGAATATGTCAGCACAATTTTCCTCTATTGGGCAATATTCTTTCTCCACAATTTCATTTTCAATTAGTTCATGAATGTAATGGTACTATACTTCTATATGCTTGGTGCGAGTATGAAATATTGTGTTCTTTGTAATAGCCATCAAACTTTGATTATCACACCTGAGTACAGTCGCCATATTTGATGAGAATCCTGGATATGCAAGAATTCTCCTTAACCAGATTGCCTCACAAGAAGCTTAAGTTCGAGTCTGATATCATACATAGAGGTTGGATCCTGAGGGATTCGAACTTAAGTTCGAACCTCATATTCATATATAATCCTAAACTTTACGATTCTAAAGCTCGAACCTGACAAGTTTGATCGAGAGGCTCAAACTTAAGTTCAAGCCGCATATCATGTGTCTTAATAGACTCATTGTTGATATGATTCTAAGGCTCGAATTGAAGATCGAGCCTAACAGGATCAAACCTGAGAGCATTCGAGCCTCATATCTTGTGACCCAACAATGATAAACTTTATATGGTTGGAAACGTTGAGAGGCTCGAACTTAAGTTACAGCCTCCCAAAATTCAATTGATTATGAGGCTCGAACTTAAGTTCGAGCCTCTTTGTTCTTTTGCATATAAGACTCTGTTCAATTTGAGAGGCTCCAACTTAAGTTCGAGCTGCATATCATGTGATTCAACAATGCTAAACTTGATATGGTTGGAAAAGCTGAGAGGATCAAACTTAAGTTTGAGCCTCATAACATGTGACTCAGAAAACTGACAGTTGATATCGATTCAAAGGATCGAACTGAAATTCGAGTATGATATCATCCATAGATCTTGGATCCTTGGAGTTTCAAACTTAAGTTCAAGCCTCATATTCATGTATAATCCCAAACTTTATGATTCTAAGGCTCGAACCTGACAACGCTCGAACCTGACAAGCTTGAACTTAAGTTCAAGCCTCAAATCATGTGACCCAACAATCCGAAGTTGATATAGATGGAAACGTAAGAGGCCCAAACTTGAGTTCGAGCCTCATATTATCTGTCTCAATAGAGTGAGTGTTGATATGATTCTAAGGTTTGAACTGAAGTTCGAGCGTGAGAGTTCAACCTGAGAGGCTCGAACTTAAGTTCGAGCCTCATATCATGTGACCCAACAATCATAAACTTGATATGGGTGGAAAAGTTGAGAGGTTTGATTCTAGGGCTTGAACTTAAGCTCAAGGCTCTTTATTCTTTTGCACAGAAGACACTGTTCAATTTTACTGACTCAAACTTAAGTTCGAGCATCCTTTGTTCAAATTTCAAAATAGTTTCAAGTTAAGAATACTATGGTAATCCAATGGGCATGGTTTAGGAGATGTGCATTGTACTCCTAGGAAGATGGCTAGGGTTCAAGTCCCGCCTAGGGCTATGTGCCTTAGAGTTCCCTAAGATGGGTGCCTCTACCTTACAAGGTCGGGTGTCTGTGTCTTTTCAATTCATTGTTGTAGAGGAGGTACTGGGGTATCCAATTTTATCAAAAGTAGAGAATAAAGATTAAACAGATCCAGTACGTCGCCTACTCAAGGGGGGTTCTCTTTAGGGAAGTATACCCTTTAACATTTCTGTGAGCAGACAGAGGAATTGTACATACTCTAGAAATATTAATCAACAAATGACTACAGAAGACCATATATTTCTTGATTCGAATCAGATGATTACAAGGTTGGGCAGAGTGATGCTCAAATGTGCAAGCTTAGGGCCAACATGCCACCCTAAAAGTGAATAACCTCAATGCAACAGAGTCTTCCCATCAGCTTAAGGGGCCAATTATATGCAGATTAACCCAGAACAATACAAATGGTAAAGAATTTCTCAAGAGAATAGAGCTTAACAGCAACACTCACTCACAGAAAAGAAAAATCCAAGCCACTCTCTTACACTATAGTGCTCATAGCCCTCCACTGAGAAGCCTACCCTCTGTATCCACACTACAGAGTAGCTCCTACAATAGTCTTGAAACCACAAAGTGCAAGAGAGGTCTTCTGCACGTACACGTATCTGAACCAATGTATCTCTAAAATTGTACCCCAAATGAGCACAAATCCATTTTCTTTATAGGCCCCAATAGGCCAAGAGGGCCTTGCCGAATCTTCACTTCCTCTGATCCCGCGTCGGTTGATTACCCAAGATTGGAGGGGTAGATCAAAATATTCCCTTGATTTGAATTGGATCCACAAAGATAGGCCGTCGCAATGAATGGTGGAAACACTCATTTATCTTTTCACCTTTCATTATTAATTTCGAATGCAAGCTGCGACAAGTTGTAGAGAAGTATGGATTTGCACTTTTCTAATTCGTGCGTTCATCATGTCACCAATTTCTTCTGTGACCAACCTCCGTGCCTCTTTTAGGCCATGATCAAGCCGTAGTTCCCGGCCACTGCCCACATTGGACCCTTACTTTCCCTTTATGGATGTATATGCAAACAATCCCTTCAGAGTTTTTAGAGACATTTGAACTTGAAGGTTTCTATTGCAACTGAAGACATATCAAGAGGACAAAACTAATGAAAACAGAAAGACTGCCCCGTGATTGCACAACAGCAACTAGGAACATTCAAGGGGTTGGTTATTTCTGCATGGCTCAACTCAAGATGAGCTACCTGGATAGCTGAAGCATTTTCCTAACTCCGAATTTACAGTTTATAGATACTAATAACCAAACAGTTTCACTTTCACCTGTCAATCATGGCACATCATCTACACTGCCACAAGAGAGGTTTTAAATCATAAAGCTTTTCTTGTCTGATTCCGATTTTGTGGTCTTTGACACCCGAGTTCCTGAAGGTACTTTTTCAACATAGAGTATGCTAGAAAGAGATTCGATGGTTTTTCTAAGTTCATCATTAATTTTTCCGATTTGATGGACATATATTGGTCCTCAAGCTTCTGTAACTGACGCTTGGAGTCGAGCATGGACATGCTAAGAAAGAAGCATGAGCCAGCCAACATAATGAAGACGAAGCCTTGCTTATTCTTGCTTGCGTTCTGAGCTAGCAAACGGAAAAACCCCGGACCCTTTGCCTTCTCAGCTGCTTTGGCGGATGTAGGACCGACGGTTGACGACATATCCATCGATGATTTCCATCTGCCAATGTGATGCTCTCTAGATCGTCATCCAATAGCCAAGGGTGTGTGTGTGTGTGTGGATGTGTGTGTGTGTGGAAGTGTGTGTGGGAGTGTGTGGGCATATATGTGTGTGTGAGGGTGTGTGTGTGTATTTGTACGGGTGTGAGAGTGTGTGTGTGTGTGTGTGTGTATGTATGGGGTGCATGTGTGTAAGTGTGGGTGTGTGTGTGTATGGGTGTGTGTGATTGTGTGTGTGCATGTGTGGGTGTGAGGGGGTGGGGAGGGCCACGGGGAGGGTGAGCGGGGGAGCAGGGGTAGAGGGGAGGGGAGGCGCGGGAGATGTGGCGCGGGTGGGGGGGGGGGCTTGCGGGAGAGGTGGCGGGGTGGGGGGGGCTTGCCAGGGTGCGGGAGGAGTGGGCGGGGGGGGGGGGGGGGGGGGGGGGGTTGGCGGGGAGGCTAGGCAGGGTGGGGCGTAGAATACAGCGGGGGCTTGCGGGGTTGCGGGACTAGGCGGGGCGGAGGGTGGCGGGGAGTGCGGGGAGGGATAGCGGGGGATGGTGGGGTGGGGCAGCGGGGCTGGCGGGGTGGGGCGGGGAATACAGCGGGGGCTTGCGGGGTTGCGGGACTGGGCGGGGTGGAGGGTGGCGGGGAGTGCGCGGAGGGATAGCGGGGGATGGCGGGGGGGGGGGGGGCAGCGGGGCTGGCGGGGTGGGACAGCGGGGCTGCGGGGTGAGATAGCGGGGGTGGCGGGGAAGGAGAGAGAAGGAGGGGAGGGAGAGAGAGAGAGAGAGAGAGAGAGAGAGAGAGAGAGAGAGAGAGAGAGAGAGAGAGAGAGAGAGAGAGAGAGAGAGAGAGAGAGAGAGAGAGAGAGAGAGAGAGAGAGAGAGAGAGAGAGAGAGAGAGAGAGAGAGAGAGGGGGGGAGAGAGGGGTCACACGCGGGGGGGGGGGGGAGAGAGAGAGAGAGAGAGAGAGAGAGAGAGAGAGAGAGAGAGAGAGAGAGAGAGAGAGAGAGAGAGAGAGAGAGAGAGAGAGAGAGAGAGAGAGAGAGAGAGAGAGAGAGAGAGAGAGAGAGATTTTAATCCAATGTCCCATGTTCTGTGTAGCCACTTATCAGAGCTGTCCAGCTAACAATGTTCTTATCCAAAAGACTTGTCAAAAACTTTGTGCGTTGTTTCAAGCATGCCATACTTCGCATACATGTCAACCAAGGTATTACCAACTACAGGCACTCCTTCCAATCCTCTCAAGATGGCTTGCAAATGTATCTCATATGCCTGAGCCAAAGAGTTGGAACTTCTGCAAGCTTTCAAGCAGCATAATATTGTGAAAATATCTGGGGTAACTCCACTACACTCCATTTGCTTAGCAAGATACAGAGCTTTTTCACCATCTCCAGCATTAGAATAGCCTCCAATAAGAGATGTCCACATAACAACATCACGATTAGATGTTGCATCAAAGGTTGCCTGTGCCTACGCCAAGGAGCCACACTTAGCATACATATCTATCAAAGTACTGACAACATGAGCATCCTTGTCAAAAAGCCTACTGCGGATAATATCAGAATGCAGTGCACTGCCTTTCTCTAATTCTTTCGATGTAGCACAAGCTTTGACCAGAAAGATCAGGGTTGAACGTGTGGGGTGAAAAGTAGCGCTGTCCCACAAATTCCAATAGACCGAAAGGGCACCTTGCATGTCTCCATGTTTTATATGATCGGAAATGAGTTGATTCTATGAATTTTTACTACAAGGTTTCATCAAATCACGTCCTCATGACAAGCAATGCTGCAAGAAATAGAAATAGTGGTGTTTCATATCACTATATCTCAACCACGAGACCTCGGCTAAGACGTACACAATCGTCATAGATCAGCATGAAATAAAAATGTTAGATTCATAATTCGTAGATGTTCTCCCGTTCTTCTTCCTCTTCCTTTTCTTCTTTCATCTCCTCCTACTCAAGAATTCAGCCTGCTGCGTTGTTGAAAGTTCCATTACGATAGCTCCATCAGCATTCATGGTTTCAACCCCGAAAGGTACCTTCTGATTGCCTAGCGAGAGAGAGAGAAAGGAGGAGGGGTACTAGAATTGTCCTCTCAAAAAATTTGAAGAAAAAAAGAATACTAATGTTTTCGCTCAAAAAGTTGAGAGGCTCGAGCTTAAGTTGGAGCCCTATATCACACTGAGACGATATGATTCAGAGGCTCGAACTTAAGTTCGAGCGTGATATTATTTGACACAAAAAAAAATTTACAGCCTCAAACTATATATTGTGACACACCAAATTCAAAATTCATATACTTTTCTTTTCGTTAGAGAAGCTTGGAGGCTCAAACTTAAGCTCGAGCCTTATTTCACGTGATCCAACGGACATGAAGGAGCTCGTATACATATACACATACACAAAACAATGTCAAATGTGTGTGTGTGTGTGTCCTCATCAAGAGCTACTAACTAAGGCTAGATAACATGGAATTACAAGTGTATAAAAGAAATTACATCAAGCTGATAGGTAAAATGAAAGGGGGTGCCTAAATCTTAGGCATGTGTTGAACTCTGGGAAGATCCTAGTCGCATAGAAGGAGCTTGGGGTCAAGAGCCAAAAGTAAATCTTCAGGAACCCAAGTGCAATCAACCATCAGACGGTCGCACCACTTCACATAAAACTCTATTTGTCGTCAGATCCGGTGTTTGAGTATGACTTTGGGTTCCAATGGTTGGCCATGACACTCAAGCAAAGGAACACGCCGTCCAAAACGTTCACCATAATAGAAGCCTTCGAGCAAACTAAACTAGAAGGCATCATGGATCTTGATCTCGAAAGGCATATATGATCTTGATCGCGGTCTTGAGGCGTTATGGACACACACAGATACACACATAGACACAAAGACACATGCACACACACATAAACACACACACATATATACACATGCATACACACACATATATACACATACACACATATATACACACATAGACACACACATATCCACACATAGACACATACACGTACACACATAGAGACATACACACACATACACACATACACACATAAACACACATACACACACATACACACACACATTCATGGAGATTTACACACACACACATACACATGTATATACACACTCTATCATATATAAGTGCTACTTTGGATTATGCATTAGTTTATGAAGCTGGTGTAGAATTGCAGGTTTATGGATACACCAATGCAAACTCCGCTACTAGTATTTGAGATAGAAGATCTACTAGTAGCTTTCCATTCTCACTTGGAAGTGTAGCTATAACATGGAGCAGTTAGAAGCAACCCGCTATTGCTTTGTTCAATATAGAGGCTAAGTATAGAGGTGTTGCAATGGTAGCATTCTAAACATCATGGTTAGAGATGTTGCTTGCGAATTTAGGTGTAGAAATGCAAAAGCCTATCACCATCTGTTGTCTAATCTTAGCAGCATAGAGTTAGAACAAAATCCTCGTTTCCATGCTAGAACAAAGCATAACGAGGTGCATTATAATTTCATTAGGAAAAAGGTATTAGCACGTGATATTGACATTGTTTATGTTAGGATAGATGAACAGGCCGCTAATATTTTCACTAAAGCAAGTTGAAGAGGTTTCGAAAGATGTTTGGATCTTTTTCATTTCTCCGACATGTTTAGTGGTCATGTCAATATATGTCAGGGATACTTCATTGTGCCACTCATTCATGGACATTATGATTTTCCTTATGCACTATTCATTATATATTGCACTTGTTTTATTGTTGTTTTAGGCCATTCTTGTATATTTATTTTATGTAATAGAAGAAGAAGAAGAAGAAGAAGAAGAAGAAGGTCATTGTTCCTTGCCCCAATCTGTGTGTGTGATCCTCTTTGAGTGTGAGAGTGTGTGAGTGAGATTTCTTCCTTAACTCCTTCCTCATGATAGTTAGGAGTGGCATCAATGGCATCGGCAACATTACGTGGCAAAGTAGTAGGTGATGGAGTGGCAATGTTTTGTCCAACATTGGATGATATACCAAGGAAAAAGAATCCTCAAGGGAGGATGGGAGGATCACCTTAGTTGGCATCCGATGGGTTATAGCAATTTGATGGGCAGAAGTAGAGGGGTTGGCCACGATGTTATCTTTAGTACATTCCACATTGGATGAAATGGAACTGTGCACTTGATGGGGGTGCTTGGCTTATTGCAAGATTAAGCCTATGCTCTCATTCATCTTCTATGGTTGACAAGGCAAGAGAGGT
>CM035410.1:122556812-122636812 GCA_020310875.1 Ceratopteris richardii | reverse complement strand
TATATGGACAAGTGTTCGTCAAGTAAGTGATGTTTTCACCCATGGTAGAATAGATTTGGTTCAGGGCACAATTTGCAAGAAGAGGGCCTGGATTCTTGCATTTAACACATAAGACTTGTTTCAATGGTTCCTCAGCTTTATTCTGTCTAGTTTGTATCCAATCCAAGTCCTTAGAAAAACCTCCGATTGTGAGCTCTAATTGTAATGCCATTTCTATAATGGCATCCAAAGTCATTCCTCCAATATATCTAATTATCAGCTCACATAACTAGGGATTTAATTTATTTGTAAACCATTTGTAGTTACATTAGCTAGTAGCACCTATTGCAGGTAAGTGCCTTAGATGAGTAACAAATATGGTCGCTTTTTCTTATATTCCTTGATTCTACTTGTTGTTGTTCTTTTATAAGAAATAAAAAATATATTTTGGGCTTTTCTTTTACCAAAAACTCTATATAGCGGCATCATATACTGCATCTTATTGTTGGAAATGATCTAGACTTATTTATGTCAACCGTCTTACAACTTCATTGACCAAATTTGACTAAAATAATTGGGCTCTATATGCATTGTCATCTAGGTTATCTAATGCATTGTAATTAATTTTGAAGGCATGAACATGCACATCTAGTTCATCATCAAGAAATCCATCGAATTTGGCATAGGTCATTCATGTCGGATACTACCTTCTCTGGGCTAATCCTATAGCTGCCAAAGTCTAGGGCTGAATTCTTCTACTAAGTCTACTACTTCTTTAGAGTCTGAACTTTTGGATGATACTTATCCTGCAAGTTGTTCTCCCTTTCCTATAAGTTCTGAATTCAACTACTAAAGGGGTTTCGGTTCACTAGATGAAAGTATTTTTCTACTCCTCCAAAATCTTGGAGAAGATGTAGAGATTCGCCTTTGGATTGGTGTCTTCCACCCTTCACTGGTACTGGTTGGTTTTGGAGGAGGATCATTTGTAATGTTTTAAATATCCACAACTATTTCTTTATGAAATTGTCTTTGAACGGGTTGATTTTCTTGTTTCTTTTCTCCATTAGTCACTATTTCTGAGGCAACCAAACTTTTGTTGGATATCAAAAATTTAGCGAAAGGTGCAAAAGAATTTTTTGGTATTTCCTACAAATCAAAAACTAGAAAATGCATATGTTTTGATGTTTTCTTGCTTATTTCCCTGCAATTAGCTACAAATTTCTCGTCTGATATTATTATTCCTTTGATCCTACCATGCATTGCACCTAATGCACTATTCACTCATATAGGTTGCTCAAGACTCTTATACTTTGGGTATGTTTCACGAGATCTTGTTACTAGCATGTAGTTAGCCAAGGACCACTCCCCAAAACATGTTTAGTATTAACCTCTTCGCTTCGTTCTAGTTAAGGATAGGAGTATATCAATGTTAGGTTGTTGGGTGGGATGATCTAGATGATTCTAAGTCTCTAAGTTTCTCCACTCTCTCTCCTCTCATATGACTATAAATTGATAACAATACCAAATTACACAGTATCAAATATTCTATATCATCAAAATATATAATGTACGAATAGCATTGTAATACAATAAATAGTATTTTGTGTCACTTGTGACCAATCTAGAGAATTACATATTTTTAACCGAACAAGTTATTATAGAGTTTCCTCACTATTGTGGTAATTCCATTACTCTACATCACACTATCAATTACATAGACTCTCCAAAATACCAACAAATACTCAGGCAACGAATTAAATTCTATTGTCCTCAATATACAAAGGCAATTAGACAACTAGATAACTAGATAGATATCCGGAATGCCCAAAATATGCATAGAACAATATGCCCAAAGCACCACTACCTCGACACTCTAGCACAACCCAATCATCTCTCTCACAACAAGCCCAAAACAACTTTTTAGTAATAGCTAAAATGTTACATCATACAGTATTTCCTTTTTGGTTAGCATTGTTCATCAAATCTACATCACCATTCCACAATTACACTAAGGATCGAATTTACAATAATAGTTGTACATCTAATGGCCTAACAATATTCTTCAAGTTCTTGGCTGGCTTACTTTTGGTGACTACAAATTGTAATTGCTCAAAGAATTTCTTTCTTGCATATCTGATTCTTAGTTTGGTTGAGTTTATCTCAAATACACCTAAGTACATGACATCAAATGTACTCCTTAATTTTTATGAAAGAGTTAAAGAATGCATCTTTGTCTAGAAGTATCATATCAATGATATCTATCTTCCCCCTTTTAAAGATTTTTCATCCTCAGAAATTGCAATCTTTCAAGAAATTTATGCTTATTCAATTTCCAAATTATGAACCCGATGGGAGCACAATTTTTTTTCTTTAAGATTACTAAGCAAGTCACTCGATATCCTTGAGTTTAATCTTCCATTATCATTATATTTAGTGCACATACCACCAAATCCACTTCAGTGATAACAAAAACCTAGACATCCCGTAGCATCAAATAAACACTCTCACTTTAGTATAGACAACTTTAGCTCTTACTCAAGGATTGATTACTTAGAAAACTTTCATCTCAATCTAATAGCCACAAAAATTCTTGTAGTTTATATCCTTACTAAGGCTTGATCTATACTTGAAAATGACTTTCAAGATTTGAACTATTTCTTTGATCAGATGCAATCAATAGTATCTTTGTTTATGTCATTTGATAATAGAGCTAGTATTCTCATAGAAGATATTATTTGTTGACATAACTAGGCATCTATCTCAAAGGATATATCCAATTATGATCTTAGATAAATGGTTACACCTTTAACAATATTGATAAATTGCTTATTATTCATAGAGCACATTTTGGAGTAATGGTATTTAGAGGTCTTTCAACCCTTTACTATTTTTCTTCTCCAAATATGTACTGATAAGTTATGACTCTTCACTCTTGAAGCTTGAAGGTGGATGATAACACTAATCACGAATAAGTTCATATACGTGATATTGATAGCAAGGACCTTGCAAAAATTGTGGACTTACTTGTCTGATCTGTGGTTTGGGGTTTGGGTTTGTGTACATCACATTTGCATATTCTAGTTTTTATATGGGTCCTATTGGGGGACCTCATCTTGATATGTGTTAGGTTGTTCAGGGGACTCAACATAATAGGTGGGCACACTATCGCTACGTGTTGAGTCAAATCTATCCGCATTCCGGTTGTTATCTAGGATTAAAGTGGATATGAGGACTACAAGTCGTTCCTAGGTCTCCTCTAACATTATGTATTTGAATGACCTTACATTGGTAGCTGGTGGTTGTTGTTGACATACAATGGGTCAAGTTCTTTGTTGTGGTTGATACTATTGCTGATAGTCTAGATGAGGCATGTCAAGTTGTTACTACTCATATGCAAGAGGGTATTGACTCTTGTATCTATAGGGATGTTTGGATGTTTTCCTAACTACTTGTTTGTTGTATGAGGAATGTTGAGCTAGATGATTGATGTAATTTATCTCTTTGGTACAATAATAGGATCCTTGGCCAATCATAGGTTGTGCTTGCATGGGGCAAGAATATTTCATGCGGTCATCTCCATAGGTATATAAATATTTTATCATCATTCCTCACTATGCCTACCTATTCTACAAGTTTCCACCTATCTTTTGAGCTATTAACTCTATTATCTCTTCCACCAAAGAAATATTTGGAGAGACACATCTTAGCACATTGGTTTAGGGCATCTTACTGATTTAGGTACATGTATGAGCTAAGTTTCTCACTAAGCAATCCATCTAGAAACAATGATAATTGATTTTGTTGAGTAGATAGCTATGGTCCTAGGCATCACTCAACATATTGCTTAAACATTCTTCTTGTTGGCCTCACCATATCTTGAGGGGTTTTGTTGAAATTATGAAATAAAGATGTCATGTTGTGTCTAATACCACTCTTAGAGAATTCAATGATGAATGCCTCTAATAGTTGAGCTATCTCATGATCGTTTCCTCTATTCATTGATTGAAACCAAGAAAGGGCAATAGCCTTCAAGGTTACTCCAAAAGCCTTGAAATGAGTAAACGTCCTCTAGCTATTCAACTCAAAGAACTTCTTTGAGCTCTTCCACATGATCTTAAGGATTTCTTGTGCCATCAAAGTAATTTTTCATTTCTTTCACTACTTGAGAAGTTTCAATATCCTTGAATGTTCTCTAATTCTACGTAAGGGAAAAACATCCATGTTTCTTTGTGTCCATTTCCCTCTTTGTCTCTCTTTTTTTAGCTTACTAGCCCCTTGCTCTGATTTTCTTGTGCCCAGGTTATGGACAAATCTAATATCAAATGGGTCTGTATACTTCTCATGTGAACCTATTGGAATCTAGGATCCAACACCCATGGCTCCATCTTGCATGTATGAAGTAGCTAGTTATTGCAAAGGGAACACTTTCTCTTCCTTCCATTTATGAGTAGGTCGGCTAAGATCTATGACTTGGTACAACCTATCCAAGTTTCAATCCAAGTAGACTACTTTTCTTGGAGTCTCAAGATCCTTGATCTCATACATTAGAAACTTCTACTGAAGATAGGGCACTAGTGGAAGTAACCACCAAAAATCATTCTCTATGTCTTTGTTCACAAACATGTCACATGCCTCTATTATGCTCACGTAACTTGGAGGTGTTTATGATCCATGTTATCATTAGATTTTCCATGGAGATTGCTAGAAGCACCTAATTATTTGGTTTTGACATACTCTAGCTTAGTCCTGTAGCGTCCTTTTGGCGCCTCTAGATACACTAGCCAAGAAATAGCAGTTTGTCTCTCCATGCTATAGGTATCTTGAAATAACTAGTCTATTAAGTTAAGCTACAAGGGTGAGAGACTGACTACTTAGGCTAAGACCTAGAAGCATGATTGACACTAGCTTTAGAAGATCATAGAATTTGTCCATGTACTTTGCCAAGGTGCTTGCTTGAGTGCAACTTCATGAAGATTTGATACCATAGACTTTGAGTCTACTTTCCCATGTGTTGGTGCTTTATCCTCAATAACCTGGTTACTTATTATTCAAATGTTTAGCTTGGTCTTCTTTCCATCAACATCATGAATCGACTACATTTGGATTTTATCATTTGATAATGTATTCATCTTCTTATCTTAGGTTTTCATTCATACTTGATTTATGGATCTTCACATGAGGTTCTTAGGGTTTGTTATACCTTTTAGCTCCCATTGTGTTTCTAATGTCTAAACCTATAACTACACACAACCTAGGCTAGAATTGACAAAGGGCATTTAGGAAAGGGCAAGTTGGCTCTTCCAAAGTCTAAAAGGATTATCCTAGCTTTGATACAAGCTTCCAAGCAAGAATTTCAGCCACAAACTCATGTAGTCTAGAACAAAGAGTCATCTCTTTCTCTCTCTCTCTCTCTCTCCCCTCAGAAAGTCATCTCTCTCTCTCTTTCTCTCTCTCTCTCTCTCTCTCTCTCTCTCTCTCTCTCTCTCTCTCTCTCTCTCTCTCTCTCTTTCTCTTGCTCTCTTTGGCACTGGCTCTATTCCAAGGGCTCCGTTCTCTCCCCGGTGCTTTGAAATCCGAATTTGGGCACATTGTATAATGTTGGATTAGAAGGCTTCAATGTCGAGGGAACTTGGTTGAGCATATCTTTGACAAAATTCTCCCGATAGTCCACTTGCAATGGAGGGGTAATTTTGGACTCCTACACCTCAACCACTTCGTGACTCCTTGAATGTTGGCGCCATGAGTCATCCTATTGGGAATAAACTAGAAATGGATTGTCTCTTAGATACAAAATGGAGATGCACTCATGCGGATACAAATGTAGATGAAGTAGGAGCAATCATGTTGTCAATAGATAGTACATAGATAAACAAGAAACCATGTGTGGTGAGTAGTTGGTAGCATGCCACAAGTTCAGCCATATCCATGCCTTCTCTCAAACGTTGAATTTTGAAGCCCATCCCACCCAATTGGACATTTAAAAAATTCATGTACTTACAAGATTTTGAAGTGCATCCCACAAGTTGGAACCTAGAGTTTAATGCACATCTTCCCTTCATCCGAATTTGACATATAGATATGCATTCTATGTCCCACCTGGACAAAAATGGAAGGACGCTAGTTACATATTTTAGTTATTCACCTCCTAAAGTAGAGGTCTTGGGTATCTATACTTCCGTCCAGGCCCTTCCTCAATAATTATTGTGGCATTAAAGTGCATCCCACAAGTTGCATCTCATCTTCAAATGAGCTAACAAAGCCTCTTTATAATACCACAAGTATGAGATGAGATGCAACTTGTGGGATGCACAAGTATTATTATAGAAGAGATTCCTTATATTAAACGCATCACAAGTCAACTTTTATGTCATTTTCCATACATTGATTTTCATGAAATACTTTTAACAGTTATTTTTAATATATTTTTGTACAAAATACTCCTTAGATTTGTTAGGTCGTTGCCCCCTTGATAAGTGCTCTTGGATCCATTTTGACTTGGGAGACATATCTATGAACTTTTTTTGAAGTGCATCCCACAAGTTGCATCTCATCTTCAAATGAGCTAACAAAGCCTCTTTATAATACCACAAGTATGAGATGAGATGCAACTTGTGGGATGCACTTCAAAGCCTCTATTTTTTAAGTATGTTAGATATGAGATGTGAAACCATCCAAGACGCTAATCTATAAATAGAGCATGTAGGCGCATATTAATAGGTGTTCTTGGATAATTTGTGAAAGATTTCTTGTAATATTTTTGTTCTTTGAATGCAAAGACTCCATTGTTCAAGTCTCGTGTTGTTCCTCACACATGTGTTTGTATCTCTTTGTGTGTCACATGCACCTCGCCTGCTCACGATGGTCATACACCCACATGTCTTTGTGATTGATAACTAAGATATGATACTACTTGAAATTGACTCTCATAATAGTTCTACATTTGGACTTTGAATACAATTTTTGCAATATTATCGAGGACATTTAGTCCAAGGATGAATGTGTGATGGTAAGTGTACATAGAGAGGAGATGTTGGAGTCGCTTGATAAGTAGATTTTTTGCTTTTTCCAACCAATTTACACTCCGAGTTTACCCATTTCATGGTCTACTCATTTTTGAGTCTCACACACTCTTTCTTTTGTGAGTACACTCTTCTTTTCATTTTGCTTATGCATGTACTCTCTGCAATATCCATCTTGGAACTTGTCTACAAGGTGATGAATGCCAAATGGGTGCTCTAGGTTTTAGGGTTGAACCAATGAGTTCATCAAACCATCTTCATAGATGTGAGCACCTAATTACTTGGTTTGGACATACTCTATGTTACTCTTGTAGGGTCCTTTTGGTTTCTCTAGATACACTAGCCAAGAAATTATATCAGTTTCTCTCTCCATGCTATAGGTAATCTTGAAATAACTAGTCTTTGAACTTAAGCTACAAGGGTGAGAAACTAAATACTTAGGCTAAGACCTGGACGCATGATTTATACTAGCTTTAGAAGATCTTAGACTTTGTCAATCCACTTTGCCAAGGGGCTTCTCTAAGCGCAAATTCATGAAGATTTGATACGATAGATTTTGAGAATTTTTTCCCATGTGTTTGTGCTTTCTCCTCAATCACTTTATACTTATTAAATTCAACTATTTACCCTTAAAGTCAACATCAAGAATGGACTTGCACATTTGGATTTATCATTTTATAATATATTTATATTCTTATCTAAGGTTTCCATACTTGATTTATGGATCTCCACACATGGTTCTTACAGTTTCTTATACGTTTTAGCTTGTATCATGTTTCTAATGCCTAAACCTAGAACTACACACTTAGCATAGGCTAGAATTGACAAAGTGCTTTTAGGCGGGGCCAACTTGGGTCTTTCCAAGTCTAAAGGGATTATCCTAGCTTTAGTACAAGCTTCCAAGCAAGAATTTCAACCACAAGCTCATGTACTCTAGAACACATATTAGAGCATAGACCTTGCTTCACAGAATTCTTCAAAAAGCTCGTAAAAGTCACCCAAAACAACTTAAAAATTATAGAAATCAAACTCAAAAGTTGACAAAATAGGTTCTGTATTGTGCTAGCTTGGATCCTTCATGATATTGCACTATTGGGATAGAGGGATTTGTTGTGAGAGAAGGGTCAACCATGATAGAGGTGATGAGAGATAGGGTCTATCACCATGCTCAACCAGAGTGTGTTGTAATGAACAAAAATGTTCTATTGACTTTTTGCCATGAGAGATCATATTGTAATGATTGATGGTATTCTAATGCATTTTTGTTATATTGTGTTTTTTATTGTCATGATGGAAGGCTCTATAACGATAGAGGGTCTTTAGCATGATAGATAGTGCTATCAAGCAGCACTCCATCGTAATGGACGGGTGGTCTATCATGCTATTTGAGGTTCTATCGTGCCAATGGTATGTTGTGATGGTTAGGCTTGCCAGGGGATGTCCTCTATTGTGATAGACTGAGTCTATCCTAGTGGTGGTAGACTATCCGGATACAACACCACTTGGGATTGAGGCCTTCCATCACAATGGACCAAGAAAATTTGAATTTGAGGACAAAATTTATTGAACTACAAAGGTGCTATTAAGATCTCTATTTTGGTAATTTTTTTGTATCAAAGAATTGTGTTTGTCGGTCTATCACAATAGATCTACTCTATAGTACCTAAATGCATGTAGAGGCCTATCTCATTTCCAAAACCTATTGGAGGTCATGATGACCAAAACTTTGTAAGGAATTACAATAAAATAGCATAGATACTCTCTCTCTCTCTCATAGATGCACACACATGGCAAACGAAGGCTGAAGCGAGTTTTTTGTACCTAGAGGTGATTGTTTTCCTGAAGAAGGAGATAGAAAGAGGAGGTATGGGAGGTTGAATGAGGTGATAACAGTGTAAATTGGTTGGAAAAATCCAAAAATCTACTTACCAAGCAACTCCGACATTCTCTTCTCTACCTACTCTTACCATCACGCATTTGTCTAAAAGGTAAATCTCTCGGCATTAGTGCTTAACTTAAGGAAAAGCTTAATAAAAGATGAGGTTTCTTACTTGTATGGCATTCATCTTGCTCATTTTGCATCAAGGATTTTCTACCAATACCAAGTTTGGAAATTTTCAGTCGGAGTATTCATGGTCTTCTAGATCATAGTGACCTATGAGGATAGACCTTGTCGTTTCCTTAGATTGTATCGCTTATATGAAGCTCTTCAAGCTTCCTGCAAAATAGTGTGTCGCTCTTTTTCTTCGATTCATGTTAATTCTCCTATTAGAATGTATACAATTCCAATGGTACCCATTTCTTATATTCATACCCAAGAGTGAATGTTAATCAATTACAGGGAGTAACGAGCTTGAATTCTAATCAATAGCTAAGTGTGGGGATTATAAAGAGGCTTAGTTAGCTAATTTGAAGACCTTCACTTTGTATTCCTGTTATATATTACATTGTAACTCTAAAAACTGCAATATAAAGTTCGTGGATGAGAGAATGTGTGTGTGTGTGAGAGAGAGAGAGAGAGAGAGAGAGAGAGAGAGAGAAAAAGAGAGAGAATCAGAGATTAAAAGATGCAACGCCTTAATCTGAATTTGTAAGAACCATTTTAATGCCAAAAGAATTATTGAGCAAGGGCCTGAATTTGTGAGAACCATTTTAATACACAAGACATGTACTTTAGAAGGCGAATAGCCAAAATGTGTAGATAGCGTCCTTCCATTTTTTTTTCCTGGTGGGTCATAGAATGTAAGTGTTTATCTATATGTTGAAATTCCGTTGAAGGGAAGATATGCCTTGAGTTCATAGAATCGCATTCCTCTCTTCTAAGTTGATTACTGTATCTAACTCGAATCCCATATCGCGCAGCCTTTTGTTCGCCAACCGATATGGTTCACGATTTGGTTGCTTTTTATCCGAGCTCCTGAAAAGAAACCCACAGAAAATTAAGACTCAGAAACTGTATTCGACCAAAGCAATGGACGAACAAGTTAGACACAATTAGCGCAATTTTGTTGAGGAATTGATTTGGGTAACTAACCTGACACATACTTCAGCACGTGGAAAGCGCTGGCGTTCATGGCCCAATAACTATAGAGGGAAGTCCCTAGCGGCTTGCTCAGCACACGTACATAATCAGAAGATATGCCTTATGTTCATAGACTCGCATTCCTCTCTTGTAAGTTGATTATTGTATCTTGCAGCCTTTTGTTCGACAACCATATCGCAGCCTTTTGTTCTAACTGTCATACAAGATATCCACCATATTGTTGGTCTGCTCCCATGTGTAGTTCACTTGTTATACAAGCCATGTAATCTGCTAAGAAGAATTTAACCCTTAGGTTACAAGTGAATTACATCTGGTTTAAACTGGCCAAAGACTTACAGGTCTCGTCCGAAAGTTGAACATTGAACTTCTGCGTCACCCAACAGCGTGTAGTGGAGGTTCGCTCTCTAGTTCTTGGGCCCTTATTGCAAAATTGCTCCATGAAATTGTTCCTCAACAAAATTGCGCTAATTGTCTTCGCAGATCCTCTGAGAGTAATGGAATCTGTATAAAATTATCAACCGAGAATGAACGCAAGTATGATGTAACGAACGGACTTATACACATGCGTGAGCCGAACAAATTAAACAGAATTAGCGCAATTTTGTTGAGGAATCCATTATGGTAACTAACCTTACACATACTTCAGCACGTGGAAAGTGCTAGCGCTCATGGCAGGCTGCAGTAAGGGCCGAAGAACTAGAGGGGGAACCAGTACTACCAAGTCTAGAATCTTTTCCTTGGCGAAGTCTCAAGCGGCTTGCTCAACCGCTGCCTTCCCATAACAGTACCAATTCTGTATACACAAGTACATAATCAGAGGAAAGACATGTCAACGGTAAGGCTCTAGAGCCGAACAGCCAATTGAAGTACTGTACAACATCGAGCAGGAAAGTTAAGCGTGAAATGAAAAAGCCACAAAGCAGTATTTCAAAAGATTAATAAGGGCGTGATGAAGGAAACGAGAAAGTGCCTGGTTCTCATAGATGATTGCGCCGCAGGTAATACAAATGCAATTATGCTTTCCTTCTCAAGCTTATACGTTGCACGCTCCAACCTAGGACGCACGATTGTGAATATTATTCATAAAAGTTTTAGCAACACGACTATTTGAATAACATAATGCAAAACGGTAGGATACCTTCGTTTCTTTGCAGTAATCCAGGTTGCTGCAACAGCTTTCGTCAACGACAACATTGGGATCCCTAGGTAGATCCATGGCAACTGTGCCGATAGACGACGTCATGACAACTCGCCGTACTCCCGCTTGCAGAGTTTCGTTTAACACATTTAGAGTGCCCTGTAACGAAGGATCAACCATTTCCACCTACAAGTGCACAGAACCATAACAAGCGTTCGTCGATATCACAAAGCTCCATCCGTGAAGGGACTGAAATTTGACGACAAAATTTCAATCCAAAGAGTCTCCTAAAAGAACAATGAACTTACCGGATCATCTGTAACTGGAGATGCAAGATGGAAGACACCATCACATCCGCCAGCGGCTGACTGAATGCTGTCGAAATCCGTGAGATCGGCCTTCAAGAGCTGAAGCCTTGTATCAGCTCCATTTGGGGTGGTCTTGATTATCTAAGCTCGTTAAAAGCATCGAAACATAATAACATTTAAAATACACGAGTAAACGAAAAAGTACAGAAAAATGGAACTGTATAACGCTCGTAAAAATCGTGCTACCCATAGAGCAAGGACAGTTTCCATAGAAATATTACACAACATGACTGCTCTCCTTGCATACTTCAACACTTCCGTCGCAGTTCTCGACAAGTTGTTGCTCCATCAGCTTTTCTTCCTCCTATGTTTTGCTTGCTTTCACAAAAGTGCTCAATAATATGATTAATCAAGCTTCAGTGGCACTCGCCCTATGCCTCTCACACCGAGCGATTGGATGAAAAGGAAATGGCCCAAGTAGAAGATGGGATTGGTCACCGGTGGGTGGTTTAAGGTTATGTTTGCCTCGCTATTCCTAGCTATTCCTCGCTTGGGTCCATTGCTTGTATTATGACTGGATTTTTTGCCTTTGTTAAAGTGCCCTTTGGCCTTCATTGCAGTCTCTTAGGAGGAGGCCGACTTAGCTTGTGATTCGTGGAGGAGCAGAAGGCGACGGACTTCTTCCCCAGGTGAGAACTTGCTCTCGATTGTACAAGGTCGTTACAAAGGTTTCATATGGACGAGAGAGTTTGTTAAGTAGCTTGATGGCCATATCTTCACTCAAAATCTCCCAGCCACAAAGTGCTAACTTTCATTGGTTGTCTTCAAACTGAGCTATGGCTTTTGTGATTGTATCTTGCGGCCTAGTAGTTAGATTATGGAATTTTGCTTCTAAATCATAGATCTTTGAGAGTGTTTTATCTTCATATAAGCCCGCTAAATTATCCCCTGCTTCCTTGGATTCTTTACATGCCGTGATGTGCAATTTGTTAAGTTCATCACAGGCTAGTAGCAGTTGGCCTAATGCCCTTTTATCCTTAACATTCTATATCCCTGGGGAGGGGGAGGGATCCACTACATAGACCTACTCTTGCAGAAACACCGAGATGATTTGAGATGAGATAAGGGCTTAGATTATCCTTTTGCACAGATGAAGTCACTTTGGGGGTTTATTAACACACAAGTACACCTCTTGCTTATATTGTTGGCCTTGCTATTCCTAGCTATTCGTGGCTTGGGTCCACTTCTTGTATTATGACTGGTATTTTTGCCTTGGTTAAGGTGCCCTTTGGCCTTCATTGCAATCTTTTAGGAGGAGGTCAACTTAGCTTGTGATTCGTGGAGGAGAAGAAGGCGACGGACTTCTTCTTAGGTGAGAACTTGCTCTCGATTGTACGAGGTCGTTACAAAGATTTCATATGGACGAGAGAGTTTGTTAAGTAGCATGATGGCCATATCTTCACTGGAAATCTCCCAACCACAAAGTGCTAACTTTCATTGGTAGTCTTCAAACTGAGCTATGGCTTTTGTGATTGTATCTTGCGGCCTAATAGTTAGATTATGGAATTTTGCTTCTAAATCATAGATCCTTGAGAATGTTTTATCTTCATATACGCCCGCTAAAGTATCCAAGGCTTCCTTGGATGTTTTACAGGCTGTGATGTGCAGTTTGTTAAGTTCATCAGAGGCTAGTAGCAGTTGCCCTAATGCCCTTTTATCCTTAACATTCTAGATATGCCATGATTCTAGGTTGCTACCCTTGTTGGCCTCAGGTTCGGATCTGTCGACTACATCATGAAAGATATTGGTGTACATATATGCTCTCCTTATATATTTCCAAATATTATAGTTTTGCCCATTGAACCTTTCATCCTTGGGCATGAATATGGTTGTGAAGGAATGTAAAAAATTGGCTACAAATGAGGTGCTAGCTTCACTCTTTGAGATTAGAAAATTTGAGTGAACTTGAACTCCTAGAGAAGTAAGAGTGTCAAGTGTTTAAAAACACTTTTAAAGACACTTGTGTGCAAAGAAATTACTTGAAAAATAATCACAAACTCATGAAGGAAATTAAAAAGCTTGGCATCACAGTGAAAATCCCTAGGGAGGGGGAGGGGGCTTGGCATAGCCCTACTCTTGCAGAAACACCGAGATGATTTGAGATGAGATAAGGGCTTAGATTATCCTGTTGCACAGATAAAGTCACTTTGGGGGTTTATTCACACACAAGTACACCTCTTGCTTATATTTTAGTTTCAAATAAGGGGCACTTAGTTCTAGGGGTACTGCGAATGTAGAGTTGTGGTACCCTCACAAAGGATCTTTGCAAAGTGGGTTGAGGAGTATCAAATGATATGCCCAAAACAGGTGACAACGTTGGGCCAAAAGAATTCGCAAATACAAAGCAATCCCTTAATGAGGGTTAGAATGGTGGGAAAATAGTGCTATTAGGTGCAGTTTAAATGGATAGAGTTGGATCTTTTGTGTAAATACAAAAGCAAACTTGTAGAAGTAGTGGAACAACTGAGGGTTAGATCCTTGGGGAATGTGATACAAACTAACCCTCAAGGGGAGGGTTACATTGCTTAGAAGGCTACTATGTGTGCTTAAATTGAAGGTTAGAATAGCTTTGGGTATATACAGAATCAAGCCTTGAAGTTGTATGCACTTTGTACAAAAAGGACCCAAATTACGTATTTAGAAAAGATAGTCACGTTCTTATCACAAGCTGGTGATAAAACAAATAAGTGAAAATAAATGGCATCTAATCAGACCACATCCAAAGAATGAGCTATTTGCATGGGTGTCACTATGGTTGTATGCATCAGGCGAGTATGAAGTTCAGCTACATAACCAGGTAAGCATGCATGATTCTTATAGGAGTGAAAGCAAGATGGAACACAAATGTGAGATAATTTTCTATGCATGTCTCCCGTGTTCTCTCCAAAACGGAGTGCATCATTGCATACATATACTCTCACGCACAAACATGCCAAAGCCTTCGGAGTATGCCATGCACCTTCAGAAGTCTTTTTTCTTTGGAATTGAAAGCACATCCTATTAAGATTATATGTAGCTTCTTTGTTTGGATGCAAAGAACGTCAACCATTAAGATCGTAGTTTATTTCTTTAAGTTGAACATTGAGTACATGAAATATAGCCCATTGAACTCCTCTCTTTTATCCTAACCCACGGATGCCCATATACACATAGATAATCACCATGTGATTATCTAGATAACCCGTTTAGTTTCTTCTTGAAGTAAGAAGAAGATATGGAGTACCATGGGGCAAAGAATGAGGTTTGAGGCTTCTTGTATTGATTCTAATTTTTCATGCCATGCAAAAATGTTTGAAGGCATATGTTGTTGACATCCTTTCATGCATACATAGATCGTATCTTTTAGCATGTATGTTTCGAATACATGCATGTTTTTTATGCACATATTGGGCAGAATAGTAAGTATAAAAATACCCAAGAAGAATTTCAACATCAAAAGAGGTCGAATGGACCAACTTGACATCATCACTATGAATGCACTCAAACAAAGTCAAAGGATGGCTCTTTTCCAATGCAAAGGAAGGACGAAGCTTGAAATAAATCTGAGTACTTTTTAATTTATGTCTGATTTTAATATTTTCTTGTCTTAACCATCATCTTTGCATGCATATATAATTGAAGCATGACATAGAACATCAATTTTTGAGTGCATATACAAAGATGTAGTCTAATAGCAAACATATATTTTTTGAAAAGAAGTTAACCACCACAAGCACTTGCATGCATTGTTGCAAGGAAGAGAAAGAATGTATGTGCATTCCGTTTTGGCAAGGCATGATTTTCATGCACTAACTTCAAAGATAAATTTTTCTTTTGTGCATATCTCATGTTTACTCTTCGTTACAAATACTTTAAATGCACCAATTGATGTGTACTGGCATGATGATGTATGTAAGAGAAGCACATGTTTTTGCACAAAGAGGGGCACATGAGCATGAAGTGACAAATCAGTAATATGCATTTCCTATTTGAAAACATGATGGAAATGATAAAGTGAACATGGTCTGGAATAGATAGTTCACTTCTTAAAAGAAGCAGAGCCTTGTGGAAGAAGAAAATTTAGAGAATTTGCAAAATTACCCTACTTAGGTCTTGCAACTTAGATATCAAGAAATTCCATCTTCAAGTAACATTTACACTTAATGTTAAAAGTTTACATTAAAGTGATGTTTATTTCTTGCTCGATTGAAAGTGAAGAAATGAGTTTAGATACATTCCTTTCCCAAAGAAAGCACGAAAAAAAAATCTAAGTTCTTCAATGACTTAGATTAATACTTTGAATTTTTTTTCAGGTAAAAACACTTTGACATGGGTGTAATATAATATATATATTTTAGTAGAGAACCTAGCATATTTAATGCTAATTCTAAGCATAATATATACTTAGACATAGTTCAAAAACACGCTTTTGAAAGAGACATCATAAGTAAATGGCACCTGAATACATCAAATCTCTTCAAAAACATAGATGATTTCTTTGAAGAAGTTCTTCATGGTATATTCTTACATTACTTTACACAACCTCCAATTCTAGTACCCTAAGTATAAAGATACTTACCGGATATTAATTGGAAAATATTTCAAATATGTTCTCGATGAGATACCCTAAATAGGATGAGAAACCCTTAATAAAATGGCACCCCAAAATGGTTCTAGAAGTCTCATGATACTAAGCGCTTATTTTGATCCATTCAAGACAATGATGGAAGTACAATATCAGTGGTTGACCTTATAATTTCAATTATAGGCTTTCACCAACATGAATGCTATAAAATATTCACAATATCATGAAACAGTATAACAAACCTTCCTCTTAGAAGAGTTTTTAGGCTAATTTAAGGCCTTATTCATTCCAGAATCTAGTATCTCAAGATGAAAACCAAGACAGGTTTTCTCAAGGAGATGCAATACTTCCTAGTGGAAGGAACTTGAAGCTCTCTATTTATAATGATGAAACGGAAATATTTTTCTTATTTCATAGTACCTTCAAAACTCGTATTCGTTGATTAGCCTTGAAAATGAAAGACACCTCTCCTAACATAGATAGACATGAACTTGCATTGTTCGCAAACATGAGAATTCGTGAATAAGTTCATGAGTACGTTAGGACAGGTGGTCATTGAGCTACCTCTAGAAGAGGTTTTAATAAATACAAACACTAGAATTCCTTTCTAGTACATGTTCTAGAAAATTTCAAGACCCTCACAAGCATTGAATAGTCCAATAATTGAAGGAGTCGTAGTAGCGGCTCTCTAGTTGTGCATGAAGCTATATTTTACACAGTTTTTAAGGATGAAAACTCTTCAAAAGGGCAAAGAAAGTACCAAATCACATGAAATTTGGTACAATTAATTTAATGAAACATAAAATTTTGGAGATACATTATAGATAAAAGAACATCTTTTAGGATATAAGATGTTTGGTAAAGGAGTTGCTCAGAAAGCAACTTCATGGAATGCTAAAGATACGTATTTGAAACCTGCCAATGGTAGAAATGATTCAGATAGGATAGGTTGCAACCACCATTGCTATTACAAATGGCACTCAAGTCTATGGAAGGTGAAACTTATATTCACCTATCCCTAAAGGTATTTTTGAAAGAAACCCAGAAGCATGAGAGCATACTCACACTTATTCAGTAATGAGACTCCTTGAAAACCCTAGGGTAGCTATCTGAAAGCTTCTGATAAAGAAGAAATCCAATAGGAAAGAATAATCTCTTGTCGTTACACGATAGTTTAGCGAGAAATAACTAGATCTTGAATATGATTCGAGATACTTGGAATTTCTCAATTTATGTTTATTCCATCATAGGGTTTTAGAGCTTCAATATAAGCTTGAAATAAATAAGATCATAGAGTGATCATATCTTGGAAACCCTAGAAACCCAAGCAAGATGGAAACACAAGGGTAATCCCTTTACTTCGAAAGAAATTTGAGTAAAGGGTATTCTATAGTTAGTCAAGATTTGGGACTTTAAGATAAATATGATCCACACATAAATATTGGATATAAAGTATGGTAGTATGGGACTCTATACTTTATATTTGTATGAATGTAGGAATGATGGTATGGACATCAAACCATGAGATGATAGGTATCGTTTAGTCGGGCTCTTGACATAAAGGGAGATTCAATTCTAATAGGGAATTGAAACTTCAAAAATAAAAACGAGTACATGGTGGTCAAAGAGTATGACGAAGACTTCAAGTACAAGTTAAGTAGAAAATTTAAAGATCATGAAGTTGAAAGCACCTTCTAAAGATTTTTCTTATAAAGCTTTTGTGTAAGACATATATTTATGAGACTTCCAAGAAAAGACTTTATATTTCTCTACAATAAATGCTATATACATTTATGAAGAAAGAACTTGGAAAGATCCTTTTAATCAAGGAAATTTCAACTAAGTGAATCTAGAGCTAATCACTTAGTTGAGAGTACAACTAAGTGGATCACTAACTTGAATCAAATTTATGTATTTTTGTATAAATGAATTCAAGAAGTACTGAACTATTTGACTTAGTGATCAACATAGATAAAATTGAACTACGTTAATCCAAAGCACCTTCTTGATAGTGCAAGAAGGTAACCAAAATCCGAAATTAAAGAGATCTATACAAGAAGGTAATCAAGCCTATGAAGTAATAGCTTTGGATGATTTGGTTGCCCAAAGAAATGGATCACTTCTTTCCTACATTTTACATTGACTCTAAGAGCCTAGTAGGACATGGTAGTTAGTCATGTATTTGGGAAAAGAGATTAGCAGATGTTGGTTAATAAATAGAACATAGATGTTTTGGTCTACCTCAACTTAAGGTGACTTCTCAAAGTTTTGAACTAATGAGTGATCCACCTATTGTGCTAGATCCATTGCACAAATAGTGCATAGATATGCACCCTCATAGCAAATTAGATGGAATGTTTTAGAATCCACCTTCTTCATATGTTATGCTATGGATGCAGAGTTTGCACATAGAAAAAACATTGAATTAGGCAGGGATGTTTATAATCCACCCTTATTATTATTTCCATACTTCACACCTCACTTAGTGTCTCACATGCAAAGTGAAGTAATATCACAATTATTTGGGTGGAAATTAGCCCACAAGTGAATTCTCTTCATTTCAGATCAAGTATGGGATAGAATCCCCTTTTTACAAAGATACAAATAAGAGAGATGAAGAGCATGATCTATGAGAAATAATCATGGAGCATGGGGAAATATTCCACATATTATATCTACAGACTTTTTCGAGGAAGAAAATGTTAAAGGGGGGAAGAATGTTGTATAATTAGGTGTCCAATGGGCAAAAGACATGGGTTTTGAGGGTCCAAATCCACTTGGTGAATCCTTGAAGTCTATTGGCAAACCCTTGGAAAAGTGTCTCCAAGATTGTGGTTTAAAACCTTCAGTTATCTGGATTTATTTACTTCCAATTGAAGGGTTTTTACCCTTAGGATTGATATTTCCTAAGGGTATGGTACTAAACCCTTAGCGAGGCATCTTAATCCTTAAGAATTGTACATACAAGCTTGGGAGAAATCCTTTTAGAATCCATGTGAGAGCCATGTGATTCCTCATGATTTCCAAGGTTAGAAAGCCTTGGATTAGCATCCACATGCATGAGACACTTGGCAGGATCTCCTCACATTTCCCCCCTTGGCCTTGAGGTATATATATGGGTGGAGTTGGTTAGGTGGATACATGCATCTCTCATTCCTTGTGGGCTAGGCTAGTTATTTTATTGGATTGTCCTTACTCTTGTTGTGTAGATCCACAACACTCGCTCTATTCGATGGTGACGCTATTCCAAGGGGCTCCACTCTCTCCCTCCTGCTTCGAAATCTGAGGTTGGTCACATTGTACTATGTTAGATTGGAAGGCGTCAATGTCAGAAGAACTTGGTTGAGCATATCTCTGATAGAATTCTCCCTGTAGTCCACTGGCAATGGAGGGGTAATTTTTTACTCAGACCCCTCAATCGATTTGTTACTCCTTTAATGCTCACACCACGAATCTTCCTATTGCGGGAAGCTTCTCCTTGTTCAATACATCCTATGCCTTGGGAGGGATGTAGTCAGTTGATGTATCGAGAGTGGATCTTCATCTGACAGGTACCACACAACAACATCCTCCTCTCTTTATACTAGAGAGGAATTCAGATCATTGTGCTCTGGTGCAAGATCCAATGCTAAAATGTCCTCCACAGTTTCTTTTCCTCCAACTCAGGTGGAAAGCAACCAGCTTCTAGTGGACGATGAATCACTGGACTTGCTATATTCTGAGCTACTGCAGCTAGAAATGGAGAAATACCAAATGACAGGGCTGGTGTTCATCAACTATAGTTTTCGGATGGCACGTCCCTCCATGTCTACGCACTGCCCCTACACGTTTGAGATAGAGAGGTAGCAAGATTGTGAAAAGGAACAGGTAAAGATAGATGCACCCAAAACGATTCACAAAGTCATATTTCAAATACGTAGAGGTTCAACATAAAACAAGGGGTGTTTAGAAACACTCTACAAAGCGGAGGTGTAGTGAACATGTTATTATGCACACGATAAAATGAGAATCACAATATTAACTCTCCAAGTGTTTATAAACACTTCTAAAGTTTGGGATGAAGTAGAGACTCAACAAAATGTTATCATGTCAAAGACAACTTTTATCATGAGCACTAATCACCAAAGATTGATAAACTCAAGGGTTGGAGGGAGATAAAATTGGAAATTAAAGGTGGTAAAAAGTAATGAAAAATCAGAGGTGGGAGGGTGGGAAAATGAGGCCCCAAAGAGCAAGATTGATGGCAAAAGCCTCTCTCAAGGAGGAGGAAGCAAGATCAACACCACCCAAGTACCACCCCCACCCAAATGTCCACCAAAAACACCACCAAGACTTCCACCTAGCGCTTTGATACCATGTAGAGAGCACACGTGCGGAAGCAAAATGAAAAGAAGAGTGTACTCATAAAAGAAAGAGTGTGTGAGACTCCAAAATGAGTAGTTCATGAAATGGGTAAACTCACGTGGATTAGAAATGATCTTGCCAAGAGCATGGAGTAGGCTCTTCAAGCTTCTAACCAAGTACAAATGATAGGAGAGGCCCTCCTTATATAGATTTGGGAGGGGCTCTCCAAAGTACATCTCATGTGGGATAATTCTAATGAAGGAGAATGAACACAATTGGTAAAATCAAATGGCAAGGTACCCAAATACAGAGGAAATATACTATAAAATGGGAATAAAATAGAAATGGAGTGTCTCCTAGGTACACAATGAAGATGCACTCATGCAGTACAAATAATGATGAAGTAGGAGCAATCATGTCGTCAATAGATACTACATAGATAAACAAGAAACCATGTGTCGTTAGTAGTTGGTAGCATGCCACAAGTTCAGCCATATCCATGCCTTCTCTCAAACGTTGAAATTTGAAGTGCATCCCACTCAATGGACATTTAAAAAGTTCATGTACCTCCAAGATTTTGAAGCACTTCCCATGTCATTCTTTCTTGGTGTTTTATATTCTCTTTTATACTTCTTCAGAGAAATAGAATTCCATGTTAATCTCCATCTTCCCTTTAACCGGATTTCAACATATAGATATGCACTTTTCCATTCTATGACCCATGAAGACAAAAATCGAAAGATGCTAGCTACATATTTTAGCTATTCGCCTTCTTAAGTACAAGTCTTGGATATCCATACTTCCAATCAGGCCCTTGGACAATAATTATTGTGGCATTAAAATGGTTCTTAAAAATTCAGACTAGGGCTTTGCATCTTTATATTTTGAATTCTCTCTCTTTTTCTCTCTCTCTCTCTCTCACACACACACACAGAGATTTTGTAATCTACGAACTTTATATTGCAGATTTTACAGTTACATTCTAATATATAACAGGAATACAGCAATTAAGATCTTCAAATGAGCTAACAAAGCCTCTTTATAATACCCACACTTAACCGTTAATTAGAATCAATGATCATTAGTCCCTGATATTGATTGACATTCACTCTTTTCTACGCCTATAAGAAATGGATACATTCGTAGTTGTCTACTTTCTAGGAGGAGAATTAACATGAATGGAAGAAAAAGAGTGACATACTATTTTGCACGACTCTTGCAGAGCGTCATATAATCAATACGATCCAGGAAATCAAGAAGGTCTATCCTCATAGGTCGCTAAGATCTAGAAGAAATCATGAATACTCCAACTAAAAATTTCAACTTGTTTCTTTATTCTCTTTTTTTGAGAGTACAATGAATTGGAAAGAAACACACACCCGACCTCATAATGTAGAGGCCCCCATCTTGGGGAACTGCATGGACACCCATCTTTGGGAATTCATGGATATGTCCAGCCAATATTTGAAGTCAGGACTTCCTCCTAGAGATTCAAAGCATCAACCACTAGGCTATGAGCTAGATGAATGCCATAAAAGTAAGAAACCTCATCTCATATGAAGCTTTTCCTTAAGTTAATTTGTTGAAGAATGGTATACTTCTTTTACAACGTGTTGCTTCTCTTTCATGTATGAATTTTATGGAATATTATTTTCATGAATTAAAAGCTTCAAATACTTTTAAAAGTTACTTTTCATGTATTTTTGTTCTAAATACCCCTTAGAATCATTAGGTCGTTGCCCCCTTGATAAGTCCTCTTGGATCAATTCTGACTTGGGAGACATATCTATGAATGTTTCTTATTCCCCTCTTTACAAAACTTGGATTTTGTTCTCCTCCCACTTTTGGAAGCTCACTTCTACCATGTTTATTATGAAATTTCCATTTTCTTGTTCCTTTCTAAAATCCTTGATTTTTGTTGTAGACATGTAGTTCTAAGGAAATATATATTGTTGAACGAGGCATGGGCAAAAGTAAACGTGTGGGAACAAGCAAACATAAAAGAAGGGGGAATACATAAGAGCAATTGACTTGTTCTAGACTTTGTTACACACAACATTCATTGTCATCACTACCAACTCGTACAAAATACCATTCTTCTAAAATTTAAATCTATTTTTTCCATGACGAGGAGTCCTTGAGTTTGCGAAGTTTAGATCGAACCTAACAAAAAATTCCTATTTTTTGGAGCTAGTTTAAACCCTAAAATTATTTTGAGAACCTATTTTTTAACTTTGTTAGACATTAGATGTGAAACCATCCAAGATGCTCAAAAAACTATATGTAGAGCATGTGGGCTCATATTGAGAGGTGTTCTTAGATAATTTGTGAAAGATTTCTTGTAATATGTTTTTGTTCGCTGAATGCAAAGACTCCATTGTTCCAGTCTCTTTCTCTTCCTCACAGATGTGTGTGTATCTCTTTGTGTGTCACATGCACCTCACTTGCTCACAATCATCACACACCCACATGTCTTTGTGATTGATAACTGAGCTATGATCCTACTTGAAATTGACACTCATAATTGTTCTACATTGCGACTTTGAATACATTCTCGGCACTATTGTCGAGGACATTTACTCCAAGGATGAATGTGTGATGGTAGGAGTACATAGAGAAGAGATGTTGGAGTCGATTGTTAAGTAGATTTTCTGTTTTCTCCAAACAATTTACGCTCGGAGTTTACCCATTTCATGGTCTACTCATTTTTGGGTCTCACACACTCTTTCTTTTGTGAGTACACTCTTCTTTTCATTTTGCTCTTGTGCATGTACTCTCTGCAATATCCATTTTGAAACTTCACTACAAGGTGATGAATGCCAAATGGGTGCTCCAGGTTCTGGGGTTCAATCAATGAGTTCATCAAACCATCTTCATAGATGTAAGCACCTAATTACTTGGTCTGGACATACTCTAGCTTAGTCTTGTAGGGTCCCTTTTGGTTTCTATAAATACACTAGCTAAGAAATTATAGCAGTTTGTCTCTCCATGCTATAGGTACTCTTGAAATAACTAGTCTCTGAACTTAAGCTACAAGGGTGAGAAACTAACAAATTAGGCTAAGACCTCGAAGCATGATTTACACTAGCTTCAGAAGATCTTAGCCTTAGTCCATCCACTTTGCCAAGGTGCTTCCCTATGCACAAATTCATGAAGATTGGATACGATAGATTTTGAGTCTATTTTCCCATGTGTTGGTGCTTTCTCCTCCATCACCTGGTTACTTATTAAATTCAATTATTTAGCCTTGTCTTTTTTTTTTCATCAACATCAGGAATGGACTTGCACCTTTGGATTTTATCATTTTATAATATATTTATATCCTTATCTGAGGTTTTCATACCTGATCTTTGGATCTTCACACATGGTTCTTAGGGTTTCTTATACTTTTTTAGGTGATATCATTTTTCTAATGCATTAACCTAGAACTACACACTTAGCATAGGCTAGAATTGACAAAGTGCATGTAGCAGGGTCCAACTTGGGTCTTCCCAAGCCTAAAGGGATTATCCTAGCTTTGGTACAAGCTTCCATTCAAGAATTTCAGACACAAGCTCATGCACTCTAGAAGACATGTTAGGGCACACCCCTTGCTTCACATAATTCTTCAAAAAACTCTTACGAGTTACCCAAAACAACTTAAAATTATAGAAATCGAACTCAAAATTTGACAAAATAGGTTATCTATTGTGATAGATGGGATCTTTCATGATATTGCACGATTTGGATAAAGGGGTTTGTTGTGTGTATTGTAATGAAAAAAATGTTTGATTGACTTTTTGCCGCGACATATCATATTGTAATGATGGATAGAATTCTAATGAGTTTTTGATATGTTGTATTTTTTTATTGTCATGATGGAAGGCTCTATCATGATAGAGGGTCTTTAGCATGATAGATAGTGCTATCAAGCAGCACTCCATCGTAATGGACGGGTGGTCTATCATGCTATTTGAGGTTCTATCGTGCCAATGGTATGTTGTGATGGTAAGGCTCATGAGGGGGTGTCCTCTATTGTGATAGACTAAGTCTATCCTAGTGGTGGTAGACTATGCGGATACAACACCACTTGCGATTGAGGCCTTCCATCACAATGGACCAAGAAAATTGGAATTTGAGGACAACTTTATTGCACTACAAAGGTGCTATTAAGATCTCTATTTTGGTAAATATTTTGTATCAAAAAATTGTGTTTGTCGGTGTATCACAATAGATCTACTCTATAGTACCTAAATGCATGTAGAGGCCTATCTCAATTGCGAAGCCTATTGGAGGTCATGATGACCAAAAATTTATAAGGAATTACAATAAAATAGCACACATACTCCCTCTCACTCTCTCTCATAGATGCACACACATGAATGAGGTAAACGAACGCTGAGGCGAGTTTTTTGTACCTAGAGCTGATTGTTTTCCTAAAGAAGGAGATAGAAAGAGGAGGTATGAGAGGTTGAATGAGGTGATAATAGTGTAAATTGGTTGGAAAAATACAAAAATCTACTTACCAAGAAACTCCGACATCTCTTCTCTACCTACTCTTACCATCACACATTTGTCTAAAAGGTAAATCTCTTGACATTAGTGCTTAACTTAAGGAAAAGCTTAATATGAGATGGGGTTTCTTACTTGTATGGCATTCATCTTGCTCATTTTGCATCAAGGATTTTCTACCAATACCAAGTTTGGAAATTTTTAGTTGGAGTATTCATGGTCTTCTAGATCATAGCGACCTATGAGGATAGACCTTGTCGTTTCCTTAGATTGTATAGCTTATATGAAGCTCTTCAAGCTTCCGGCAAAACAGTGTGTCACTCTTTTTCTTCAATTCATGTTAGTTCTCCTCTTAGAAAGTATACAATTGCAATGGTATCCATTTCTTATATTCATACCCAAGAGTGAATGTTAATCAATTACAGGGAGTAACGAGCTTGAATTTTAATCAACAGCTAAGTGTGGGGATTATAAAGAGGCTTAGTTAGCTCATCTGAAGACCTTCACTTTGTATTCCTGTTATATATTACATTGTAACTCTAAAAACTGCACTATAAAGTTCCTCGATGAGAGAATGTGTGTGTGAGAGAAAGAGAGAGAGAGAGAAAGAGAGAGAATCAGAAATTAAAAGATGCAACACCTTAATCTGAACTTGTAAGAACCATTTTAATGCAGAAGAATTATTAAGCAAGGGCCTGAATTTGTAAGAACCATTTTAATACCCAAGACATGTACTTTAGAAGGCGAATAGGTAAAATGTGTAAATAGCGTCCTTCCATTTTTTTTCATGGTGGGTCATAGAATGTAAGTGTTTATCTATATGTTGAAATTCCGTTGAAGAGAAGATATGCCTTGAGTTCATAGAATCGCATTCCTCTCTTCTAAGTTGATTACTGTATCGTGCAGGCTCTTCCTCAAGGAAATAACTCGAATCCCATATCGCGCAGCCTTTTGTTCGCCAACCGATATGGTTCAAGATTTGGTTTCTTTTCATCCGAGCACCTGAAAAGAAACCCACAGAAAATTAAGACTCAAAAACTGTATTCGACCAAAGCAATGGACAAACAAGTTAGACACAATTAGCGCAATTCTGTTGAGGAATTCACTTGGGTAACTAACCTAACACATACTTCAGTATGTGGAAAGCATTGGCATTCATGGCCCCAGAACTATAGAGGGAAGTCCCAAGCGGCTTGCTCAGCACACATACATAATCAGAAGATATGCCTTATGTTCATAGACTCACATTCCTCTCTTGTAAGTTGATTATTGTATCTTGCAGCCTTTTGTCTCACAACCATATCCCAGCCTTTTGTTCTAACTCTCATACAAGATATCCACCATATTGTTGGTCTGCTGCCATGTGTAGTTCACTTGTTATACAAGCAATGTAATCTGCTAAGAAGAATTGAACCCTTAGGTTACAAGTGAATTAGATCTGGTTTAAAGTGGCCAAATACTTACAGGTCTCATCTGAAAGTTGAACATTGAACTTTTGTGTCACCCAATAGCATGTAGTGGAGGTTCGCTCTCTAGTTCTTGGGCCCTTATTGCAAAATTGCTCCATAAAATTATTCCTCAACAAAATTGCGCTAATTGTCTTCGCAGATCCTCTGAGAGTAATGGAAACTGTATGAAAATATCAACCGAGAATGAGCGCAAGTATGATGTAACGAACGGACTTATACACATGTGTGAGCCCAACAAATTAAACAGAATTAGCACAATTTTGTTGAGGAATCCATTATGGTTACTAACCTGACACATGCTTTAGCACGTGGAAAGTGCTCGCGCTCATGACAGGTTGTAGTAAGGGCCGAAGAACTAGAGGGGGAACTAGTACTACCAAGTCTAGAATCTTTTCCTTGGTGAAGCCTCAAGCGGCTTGCTCAGCCACTGCCTTCCCATAACAGTACCAGTACATAATCAAAGGGAAGACATGTCAACGGTAAGGCTCTAGAGCCGAACAACCAATTGAAGTATTGTACAACATCGAGTAGTGTTGGGAAAGATGGATGGATGCTCCAAGAGACTGAGTAGGTACTGCTAAACTTGCTTTGTACCAGCCCTCTTTTGCTTCACACTTGATAACTAGACCTCCTTAGCTTTCCAATGACACCATAAAATGTCATATGTACTTTGTAAATGATGTGTGCAATGATTGAATCAAAACAGATACCTTTGACACTCACAAACTCAAGAAAACCTTCTATTTATGTCTTGACACCTGCTGCATGTTTTACACAGTATGACTAGTACAGTAGGAATTGGAGAACTTCCTTTTAGGTGTATCTAGTTAGCTTAGTAAGCTACCTATTCCAAGTGGAATGATGTAAAAAGATAAACTATGCTAAGAGAAATCAATTCAGCAAGTTAAGCTATACCCCCGACTTTTTAGGACTGTAGCAGAAAATGACTAGAGATCACCTGGACACAGATTTCTCCAAAAAGGTAAAAAGAATGTCTTCAAATTTTGATATCATGTAGATAACGTGAATTTGAATCCAACAAGCTTTGAATCACTGAATTTGGTGAAGAATTGACCGCGATATGCCCTTGACAAGTTGACAGACTCTTGAGTAGACTAACAAAGAACTCAGAGATGGACAATGTGAATGTATGTAATAATAAACACTTGTATACAACTCCATTGGCATGAACTTCATTTCCAAATGGTGTAGAGAGGTGTGAGCTAGAGTGTAGACCTCACACACACTCAAAAAATCAGTAATGAGAGGCTCTGGAGTGATCTCTATAGCCCACGACTTTTCATGTCCATTTCTATAAGGAATGAGTAAAAGTTTGAATTCAAATTCAAACTTTTGGCTCCCTATGATCAAGCTCCTATATGCTAGGAGATATTCTTTCAATCAAACAAATAATTTTTCCACGAATCCTTTTGGTAGGTGATTCGAAGAGATTCCAAGTCAATTTGAATTTTACAATGAGAAAAAGTGGTAATTAATCACTAGCAATGGTTCCTATGCTTCTTCACATATGTAAGATCTTCAAGATATCTTTCAAGCCAAATGTGTAGGATTGTGATTTACACCAAGAGCTCCCCCTCAAGCCAAACATTTTGGCTTAATTCTTCATCTTCAATCTTCAAGTATATCATCCAATCCAATCATGGATTTGAACCTGCAAAGTTTGGTTTCATCCAAAGCTTTAGTTAACAAATCTGCACATTGTATGTTGGTTGATACATATGTTAGTTGAATGTCCTTGCTTATCAAATTTTCTCTCACATAATGGTAATGGACCTCTATGTGTTTGGTCCTAGAATGATAAATAGGATTAGCTGCAACGTGAAGAGAACTTGTATTATCTCCAAAGATTATTGGAGACCTAGTTGTTGGGAAAGATGGATTGATGCTCCAAGAGACTGAGTAGGTACTGCTAAACCTGCTTTGTAGCAGCCCTCTTTTGCTTCAGAGTTGATAACTAGACCTCATTAGCTTTCCAATGACACCATAAAATCTCCTATGTACTTTGGAAATGATGTGTGCAATGATTGAATCAAAACAGATAGCTTTGTAGTTCACAAACTCAAGAAAACCTTCTATTTTTGTCTTCATACCTACTGGGTATTTTGCTCAGTATGCCCAGCACAGTAGGAATTGGAAAAATTCCTTTTAGAGGTATATAATTAGCTTAGTAAGCTACCTATTCCAAGTGCAATGATGTAAAATGATAAACTATGCTAAGAGAAATCAATTTAGCAAGTTAAGCTATACCCCCAACTTTTTAGGACTGTAGCAGAAAATGACCAGAGATCACCTCGACGCAGATTTCTCCAAAATGCGTGAATATAATGTCTTCAAACTTTGAAAGCATGTAGAGGACTTCAATCTGAATCCAAGAAGTTTTGAAGCATTGAATGTGGTGAATAATTGACTGAGATATGCCCTTGACACGTTGACATACTTTTGAGTAGACTAATAGAGAACTCAGAGATGGACAATGTTAATGTATGTACTAATAAACATTTGTATACAACTCCATTGGCATGAACATCATTGTCAAATGGTGTAGAGAGGTGTAGGCTAGAGTTTAGACCTCACACACACTCAAAAATGAGTAATGATAGGCTCGAGAGTGCTCTCTCTAGCCCGTGACTTTTCATGTTCATTTGTATAAGGAATGAGTAAAAATTTTAAATTAAATTCAAACTTTTGGCTCCCTATGATCAAGATCCTATATGTTAGGAGATAGTCTTTCAATCAAACAACTAACTTTTCCACAAATCCTTTTGGTAGGTGATTACAAGAGATTCCAAGTCAATTTGACTTTTACAATGAGATTAAGTGGTAATTAACCAAAAGCAATGGTTCCTATGCTTCTTCACATATGTATGATCTTCAAGATATCTTTGAAGCCAAATGTGTAGGCTTGTGACTTACACCAACAGCTCCCCCTCAAGCCAAACATTTTGGCTTAAGTGTTCATTTTCAATCTTCAAGTATATCCTGCAATCCAATCATGGATTTGAACCTGCAAAGTTTGGTTCCATCCAAAGCTTTAGTTAGCAAATCTACACATTGCATGTCGGTTGATACATAGGTTAGTTGAATGTCCTTGCTTATCAACTTCTCTCTCACATAATGGCAATGGACCTCTATGTGTTTGGTCCTAGCATGATAAATAGGATTAGCTGCAAGGTGAAGAGAACGTGTATTATCTCCAAAGATTATTGGAGCCCTAGTAAATAAGCCCAATTTTGTATACAAAAGCTTAATCCATATTGCTTCTTGTGTGGCATTAGCCAGTCCTCTATACTCTGCCTCTGTGGAAGACAAAGCAACAGTAGGTTGCTTCTTTGAAGACCATGAAATTGGTTTGTCACGTGCAAAAGAAATATATACAGAAGTGCTCCTCCTATCATCCTTGCATCTTGCCCAATCTGCATCTGAATAAATTTTGATATCAATATCTGAAGTGTAAGGGAAATACAAACCATGGTTCTGTGTACCCTTGAGATACTTCAAGATTCTCTTGGCAGCCTCTAAGTGAGGTATCCTTGGCTTGTGCATAAATTGACTTAGCACACTAACTCCATATGCAATATCTATCCTTGTTAGGGTAGCATAGTTCAAACTACCCACCATACTTTGATAGCCTGTAATGTCATTGACTTCATCACCTTCATGGGCGCTTAGCTTTAGGTTTACCTCCATTGGATAGCTTGCTACTTTAGCATCCTGCAAGTGAAACTTCTTCAACATATCCTGTATGTATTTTTTCTTAGTGATGTAATCCTTGAATTAGTGTAGACTAATTCAAGTCCCAAAAAAATACTTCAATAGACCAAGATCATTGATCTTGAACTCCTTCATCATTTGACTTTTGATATATCTGATTCCATAGACATCATTACCTGTAATGATGATGTTATCAACATAAACACAAAGGTATATTACCTTTGAATTACTTCTCTTAATGAACAGAGAAGTATCTGCCTTGCTCATGACAAATCCTTGGTCTTGGAGGTATGTAGTTAACCTGTTATTCCATGCCCTAGGTGCCTACTTCAATCCATATAAAGCCTTTTTTAATTTGCAAACATATGTTACCTTCTTAGGGTCCTCATAGCCAGGAGGTTGTGACATATACACCTCCTCTGAAATCCATCCATTCAAGAAAGCATTCTTGACATCCAATTGGTACATATTCTAATTTTTTGATGCAGCCACACTTACCAACACTCTGATGGTTGACATCTTGGCCACAGGTGAGAATGTATCCTCATAGTCAATGCCTTGGGTTTGTACAAAACCCTTGGCTACCAATCTGGCTTTGTACCTATTAATTGTGCCATCAGAATTTCTTTTAAGCTTATAGATCCATCTGGATCCTATTACCTTCATTGAGTCCTTCTTAGGTACTAACTCCCATGTGTCACTCTCTTTGAGTGCATCAATCTCCTCATCCATAGCTTCTTTCCATTCTGATTTGGTTATTTCTTCTTCATATGATCCTGGTTCTTCATTTGACAAATCTTTGGCAAGGTAAACAAAATGTTTAGTAACAAGAGATGTATCATACCCAAATCTGATAGGTTTCTTGCTTTCTCTTTGTGATCTTCTAACTGGTTGAGTTGAGGATTCAGATATGTCTTCAAGCTTCTTCATCTTCATTTTGCCTTTGGACTTCCATGCTTTGAATTCTTCAAGATTGATAGTAGTTTCATCATCTGAACTTGAGTCTTCATTCTGAGTAGGTTCCTCTTTGTAAGACTTGGAAATTCCTCTTCCAAATCATAAGGTAACTTAACCTTCCTGCATTCATTCTCATACCAAGAATCATTTTCATCAAAGACAACATCTCATCTTACCATGAATCCCTTATTGATAGGATTATAAAACCTGTAACCTTTTTTATTTAAATCATACCCAATAAAGATGCATTTTTCAGCCTTTGGGTCTAGCTTACCTCTTATCTGAGAAGGAATGTGTACATATGCTACACATCCAAATATTTTGCAATTGTCAAGTGAGGGTCTCTTACCACGCCATGCTTCATAGGGTGTCATGCCATCAAGAGACTTAGATGGTAAACTGTTTATGAGGTAAGTGGCAGTGGAAACGCTCTCTGCCCATAGATAGTTAGGTAACTTTTTCTTATTCAACATAGACCTAGCTGTCTCAACAATTAATCTATTTCTTCTCTCAGCTACCCCATTCTGTTCAGGAGAATACCTTGTGGTTATTTCTCTTTTGATGCCTCTGTCCTGCAAGAAGTCTTCAAATTTATTGGGGAAGTACTCACCTCCTCCATCTGACCTTAAGCCTCTTCAAATTCCTTCCTATCTGATTTTCAACTAATGCAAGATATTTTATAAAGCAATTAAATACCTCATTCTTGTGCTTCATAAAGTACAATACAGTCCATCTGCTATAATCATCAATGAAAGAAACATAGTACCTTGATCCTGAGACATAGGGGTCTTTGCTTGGTCCCCATACATCTGTGTGTACAAGCTCTAGGTAGTCTTCATGCATGTATGCTTTCTTGGAGAAGGGTAACCTGTGAGACTTCCCAAATTGACAAGCACCACACTTGTAAATCATATGTTGCTTGGATAAGTTAGGTATCCCAAGCACACATTGGTCCCTGCACATTTGTTTCAAGGTTCTTTCTCTTATGTGCCCTAACCTTTTGTGCCAAATCTCAAGCTCTGAAAGTGTTTGATCTTTATAACTGTATAGTGCAATATTCTTTGTATCTTCTAACTCAAAAGTGAAAAGTCTACTTGATTTTTCTCCTTTAGCAATCCTTTTGAATCCATGTCTTGGATCCTCCACATATGCTCCATATTGGTTGAATCTAACCTACAAACCTTTCTCCACAATATGACCAACATTGATCAAATTTTTGATAATGGTTGGTACATAGAGTACCCTGCTCAACAAATTCTGATTTCCATCATAAGTTCTAACATTTCCAACTTTAACTACTGAATGCTTTGTATCATCACCTGTTTGAACTTGATGCTTAACTTTTGGTTCCTCAAGATCAGAGAGTAGTGCTACATTGCTAGCCACATGATTTGAGCATCCTGAGTCAATGTAGAATAGGTGGTCATCATTTGTACCTGACTTTGAAGTCATGTTCATGATTAGAAGAGAGTCATCCTGCTCCTCGGTGTAGTTGTTGTAATCCTTCCTGGATTTGAATCCTCCTTCGTAGTTGCTATTGTAATTATTGTTGTAGTTGTTGTTGTAGTTATTGTTGTAGCCTTGGTGATGGTTGAATCTACCTCTTGACTATGAGTAGCCACCTCTTTGATATCCTCTTCCTCTCTGATTCTTGTAATTCCTGAAACACTCATCTGTAGTATGATTTGATCAACCACAAATGTTGCATGGTGAGGAGTTATAAGATCTCCCCCTACCTTGCTTACCTTCTCTGCCCCTTCCTCTTGATGATCTACCTCTCCCTGCATAGTTGTCTTGGGAGGTAGAACCTTCATCTTCCACCTTCTTGCTCTTGCCTTTATCTTTAGACTTCTTATCAGTGTATAGGGCAGAAGAGTTATTACCTTTGGATGTATCTCCATTCTTGTTGAGCTTTGCTTCATGAGTAAACAATTCTCCCATGAGAGTTGTAAGATCTGGAGTGTGCATGTCCATGTAAAGATCCATAGCACTGGTGAAGCTTTCCCATTTGTCATCAGCCTTGATCCCATTGATGTCATGCCTTACAGTCTGTTCTTCTTCAATCTCTTCTCCTATGCTTGCTAACTGATCTACTACACCTTTAATTTTGGTCACAAATTCTGAAATAGCTTGCTTAGGTTGCTTCCTTAATGTTGTGAATTCAATTCACAACTGATTTTACCTACCCCTTCTGCCTTGCCAATGCATCCTTAGCACACCATGTGTTGAGCTTTTCATGTTCTTGCTTGGTTGGTAATCCTCTTGTTTTGAATGAGGGCAATTCCTCATCCCCTGAGATGTATCCATAGAGACTTCTTCCTTGTAAGTAGGTCTTCATCCTTAGAGACCATGCTTGATAGTTGTTCTTGTCCAATTTATCAATAAATGAAGGAAAACCATCTCCCATTTTACCTTGACTTGCTCTGATACCACTGTTGGGAAAGATGGATGGATGCTCCAAGAGATTGAGTAGGTACTGCTAAACCTGCTTTGTACCAGCTCTCTTTTACTTCAGAGTTGATAACTAGACCTTCTTAGCTTTCCAATGACACCATAAAATGTCCTATGTACTTTGGAAATGATGTGTGCAATGATTGAATCAAAACTGATACCTTTGTAGTTCTCAAACTCAAGAAAACCTTCTATTTTTGTCTTGATAACTACTGGGTATTTTGCTCAGTATGACCAGCACAGTAGGAATTGGAAAAATTCCTTCTAGGGGTATCTAATTAGCTTAGTAAAATGATAAATTATGATAAGAGAAATCAATTTAGCAAGTTAAGCTATAACCCCGACTTTTTAGGATTGTAGCAGAAAATGACCAGAGATCACCTGGACGTAGATTTCTCCAAAATTCCTGAATAGAATGTCTTCAAACTTTTTTAGCATGTAGATGACTTCAATCTGAATCCAACAACCTTTGAATCACTAAATTTGGTGAAGAATTGACCCAGATATGCCCTTGACAAGTTGACAGATTTTTTAGTACACTAACAGAGAACTCAGAGATGGACAATGTGAATGTATGTATTAATAAACACTTGTATACAACTCCACTGGCATGAACATCATTGCCAAATGGTGTAGAGAGGTGTGAGCTAGAGTGTAGACCTCACACACACTCAAAAATCAGTGATGAGAGGCTCGGGAGTGATCTCTATAGCCTGCAACTTTTCATGTCTATTTTTATTAGGAATGAGTAAAAATTTGAATTCAGATTCAAACTTTTGGCTCCCTATGATCAAGCTCCTATATGCTAGGAGATATTCTTTCAATCAAACAACTAATTTTTCCACGAATCCTTTTGGTAGGTGATTCCAAGAGATTCCAAGTCAATTTGACTTTTACAATGAGATAAAGTGGTAATTAATCACTAGCAATGGTTCCTATGCTTCTTCACATATGTAAGATCTTCATGATATCTTTCAAGCCAAATGTGTAGGCTTGTAATTTACACCAACAAGGAGGAAAGTTAAGCGTGAAATGAAAAAGCCACAAAGCAAAATTTCAAAAGATTAATAAGGGCGTGATGAAGGAAACGAGAAGGTGCCTAGTTCTCATAGATGATTGCGCCGCAGGTAATACAAATGCAATTATGCTTTCCTTCTCAAGCTTATATGTTGCACGTTCGAACGTAGGATGCACCATTGTGAATATTATTCATAAAAGTTTCAGCAACACGACTATTTGAATGACATAATGCAAAACGGTAGGATACCTTCATTTCTTTGCAGTAATCTAGGTTGCTGCAATAGCTTTCCTCAATGACAACATTGGGATCCCTGTGTGGATCCATGGCAACTGTGCCGATAGACGACGTCATGACAACTCGCCGTACTCCCGCTTGCAGAGTTTTGTTTCACACATTTAGAGTGCCCTGTAACGAAGGATCAACGATTTCCACCTACAAGTGCACAGAACCATAACAAGCATTGGTGGATATCACAAATCTCCATCCGTGAAGGGGCTGAAATTTGACGAGAAAATTTCAATCGAAAGAGTCTCCTAAAAGAACAATGAGCTTACCGGATCATCTGTAACTGGAGATGCAAGATAGAAGACACCATCACATCCGCTAACGGCTGACTGAATGCTGTCGAAATCCATGAGATTGGCCTTCAAGAGCTCAAGCGGTGTATTAGCTCCATTTGGGGTGGTCTTGATTAACTAAGCTTGTTAAAAGCATCGAAACATAATAACATTTAGAATACATGAGTAAACAAAAAAGTACAGAAAAACGGAATTGTATAACGCTCGTAAAAACTGTGCTACCCATAGAGCAAGGACAGTTTCCAAGGAAATTTTCCATAAAAATATTACACAGACATTTTGACAAATTGTACTACCTGGGTTTCTTACAGTGCCTCTAACGAGTCATGACATATCCCTTTTGGAGAAGGTCCTTGACAATCCAAGAGGCAATGAAACCGCCGGCTCCAATTGTGCGTCTTCGTGACTGCTCTCCTTGCATACTTCAACAGTTTCATCATAGTTCTCGACAAGTTGTTGCTCCATCAGCTTTTCTTCCTCTAGCGTTTTGCTTGCTTTCACGAAAGTGCTCAATAATATGATTAATCAAGCTTCAGTGGCACTCGCGCTATGCCTCTCACACCGAGGGATTGGATGAAAAGGAAATGGCCCAAGTAGAAGATGGGATTGGTCACCGGTGGGTGGTTTAAGGTTATGTTCTGGTCGCTATTCCCAGCTATTCCTGGCTTGGGTCCATTGCTTGTATTATGATTGGTATTTTAGCTTTTGTTAAAGTGCCCTTTGGCCTTCATTGTAGTCTCTTAGGAGGAGGTCGACTTAGCTTGTGATTCGTGGAGTAGCAGAAGGCAACCGACTTCTTCTCAGGTGAGAACTTGCTCTCGATTGTACAAGGTTGTTACAAAGGTTTCATATGGACGAGAGAGTTTGTTAAGTAGCCTGATGGCCATATCTTCACTTGAAATCTCTGAGCCACAAAGTGCTAACTTTCATTGGTAGTCTTCAAACTGAGCTATGGCTTTTGTGATTGTATCTTGCGGCCTAGTAGTTAGATTATGGAATTTTTCTTCTAAATCATAGATCTTTGAGAGTGTTTTATTTTCATATAAGCCCGCTAAAGTTTCCCATGCTTCCTTGCATGCTTTACATGCCATGATGTGTAGTTTGTTAAGTTCATCACAGGCTAGCAGTAGTTGGCCTAATGCCCTTTTATCCTTAACATGCTAGATATGCCATGATTCTAGGTTGCTACCCTTATTGGCCTCAGGTTCGGATTCGTCGACTACATCGTGAAGGATATTGGTGTACATATATGCTCTCCTTATATCTTTCCAAATATTATAGTTTTTCCCATTGAATCTTTCATCCTTGGGCATGAATATGGTTGTGAAGGAATGTAAAAAATTGGCTATAGATGAGGTGCTAGCTTCACTCTTTGAGATTGAAAATTTGAGTGAACTTGAACTCCTAAAGAAGTGAGTTTGTGCTTTGCAAGAGTAAGTGTGTCAAGTGTTTAAAAACACTTTCAAAGACACTTGTGTGCAAAGAAATTACTTGAATAATAATCACAAACTCACGAAGGAAATTAAGAAGCTTGGCATCACAGTGAAAATCCCTAGGGAGGGGGATGGGGCTTGGCATAGCCCTACTCTTGCAGAAACACCGAGATGTGTTGAGACGAGATAAGGGCTTAGATTAGCATGTTGCATAGATAGTCATATTCGGGGCTTATTATAGCCTCCTAAATCACACACAGGTACACCTCTTGCTTCTATTTTAGTTTCAAATAAGGGGCACTTAGTTCTAGGGGTACTACCAATGTAGAGTTGTGGTACCGTCACAAAGGATCCTTGCAAAGTGGATTGAGGAGTGTCAAATGATATGCCCAAAACGGTTTACAATGTTGGGCCAAAAGGATTCACAAATACAAACGAATCCCTTAATGAGGGTTAGAATGGTGGGAAAATAGTGCTATTAGGTGCAGTTTAAATGGATGGAGTTGGATCTTTTGTGTAAATACAAAAAGAAAACTGGTAGAAGTAGTGGAACAACTCAGGGTTAGATCCTTGGGGAATGTGATACAAATTAACCCTCAAGGGGAGGGTTACATTGCTTAGAAGGCTACTATGTGTGCTTAAATTGAAGGTTAAAGTAGCCTTGGGTAGATACAGAATCAAGCATTGAAGTTGTATGCACTTTGTACAAAAAGGACCCAAATTACATATTGTAGAAAAGATAGCCACGTTCTTATCTATCTCGCAACTGAAGTAATTTTAGATTCCACACGATTATGTAGTGGATCCCAAGCTAGTGATAAAACCAAATAAGTGAAAATAAATGACATCTAATCAGACCACATCCAAAGAAGGAGCTATTTGGGTGGGTATCGCTATGGCTGTATGCATCAGGCGAGTATGAAGTTCAGCTACATAACCAGGTAAACATGCATGATTCTTATAGGAGTGAAAGCAAGATGTAACACAAATGTGGGATAATTTTCTGTGCATCTCTCCCGTGTTCTCTCCAAAACGGAGTGCATCATTGCATACATATGCTCTCACCCACAGACATGCCAAAGCCTTCGGAGTATGCCATGCACGTCCAGAAGTCTTTTCTCTTTGGAATTGAAAGTACATCCTATTAAGATTATATGTAGCTTCTTTCTTTGGAATGGAAAGAACTTCAACCCTTAAGATTGTAGTTTATTTCTTTAAGTTGAACATTGAGTACACGAAATATAGCCCATTGTTTGAACTCCTCTCTTTTATCCTAACCCACGGATGCCCATATACACATAGATAATCACCATGTGATTATCTAGATAACCCGTGTAGTTTCCTTTTGAAGTAAGAAGAAGATATGGAGTACCATGGGGCAAAGAATGAGGTTTGAGTCTTCTTCTATTGATGCTAATTTTTAATGCCATGCATAAATTGTTTGAAGGCATATGTTGTTGACATCCTTTCATGCTTTCCTTCTCAAGCTTATACGTTGCACGTTCCAACTTAGGACGCATGATTGTGAATATTATTCATAAAAGTTTCAGCAACACGACTATTTGAATAACATAATGCAAAACGGTAGGATACCTTTGTTTCTTTGCAGTAATCTAGGTTGCTGCAACAGCTTTCGTCAACGACAACATTGGGATCCCTGTGTGGATCCATGGCAACTTCGCCGATAGACAACGTCATGACAACTCGCTGTACTCCCGCTTGTAGAGTTGCGTTTAACACATTTAGAGTGCCTTGTAACGAAGGATCAACCATTTCCACCTACAAGTGGAGAGAACCGTAACAAGCGTTCGTCGATATCACAAAGCTCCATCCGTGGAGGGGCTGAAATTTGATGAGAAATTTTCAATCGAAAGAGTCTCCTAAAAGAACAATGAACGTACCGGACCATCACATCCGCTAACGCCTAACTGAATGCCATTGAAATCCGTGAGATCGGCCCTCAAGAGCTGAAGCCCTGTATCAGCTCCATCAAACTGCCTGAGGTGCAAATTTTTGGGGTCGTCTTGATTAACTAAGCTCGTTATAGCATCAAAACATAATAACGTTTAAAATACACGAGTAAACAAAAAAATACAGAAAACTGGAATTGTATAACGCCCGTAAAAATCGTGCCACCCATAGAGCAAGGATAGTTTCCATAGAAATATTACCCAGACATTTTGACAAATTGTACTACCTGGGTTTCTTAGGGTGCCTCTCACGAGTCATGACATAGCCCTTTTCAAGAAGCTCCTTGACAATCCAAGAGGCAATGAAACCGCCGGCTCTAGTTGTGCGTCTTCATGATTGCTCTCCTTGCATACTTCAACAGTTCCGTCGCAGTTCTCGATGAGTTGTTGCTCCATCAACTTTTCTTCCTCCAGCGTTTTCCTTGCTTTCACGAAAGTGCTCAATAATATGATTAAACGAGCTTCAGTGGCACTCGCGCTATGCCTCTCACACCGAGGGATTGGATGAAAAGGAAATGGCCCAAGTAGAAGATGGGATTGGTCATCGGTGGGTGGTTTAAGGTTATGTTGGCCTTCCTATTCCTGGCTTGGGTCCACTGCTTGTATTATGACTGGTATTTTTGCCTTTGTTAAGGTGCCCTTTGGCCTTGATTGCAGTCTCTTAGGAGGAGGTTGACTTAGCTTGTGATTCGTGGAGCAGAGTTTGTTAAGTAGCCTGATGGCCATATCTTCACTGGAAATCTCCCAGGCACAAAGTGCTAACTTTCATTGGTAGTCTTCAAACTGAGCTTTCGCTTTCGTGATTGTATCTTGCGGCCTAATAGTTAGATTATGGAATGTTGCTTCTAAATCATAGATCCTTGAGAGTGTTTTACCTTCATGTACGCCCGCTAAAGTATCCAAGGCTTCCTTGGATGTTTTATATGCCGTGATGTGCAGTTTGTTAAGTTCATCAGAGGCTAGTAGAAGTTGGCCTAATGCCCTTTTATCCTTAACATTCTATATATGCCATGATTCTAGGTTGCTACCCTTATTGGCCTCAGGTTCGGATCTGTCGTCTAGGTCATGAAGGATATTGGTGTACATATATGCTCTTCTTATATCTTTCCAAATATTATAGTTTTGCCCATTGAATCTTTCATCCTTGGGCATGAATATGGTTGTGAAGGAATGTAAAAAATTGGCTATAGATGAGGTGCTAGCTTCACTCTTTGAGATTAGAAAATTTGAGTGAACTTGAACTCATAGAGAAGTGAGTTTGTGCTTTGCAAGAGTACGAGTGTCAAGTGTTTAAAAACACTTTTAAAGACACTTCTGTGCAAAGAAATTACTTGGAAAATAATCACCAACTCACGAAGGAAATTAAAAAGCTTGGCATCATAGTGAAAATCCCTAGGGAAGGGGAGGGGGCTTGGCATAGCCCTACTCTTGCAGAAACACGGAGATGAGTTGAGATGAGATAAGGGCTTAGATTATCATGTTTCACAGATAAAGTCACTTTGGGGGTTTATTCACACACAGGTACACCTCTTGCTTATATTTTAGTTTCAAATAAGGGGCACTTAGTTCTAGGGGTAGTGTGAATGTAGAGTTGTGGTACTCTCACAAAGGATCTTTGCAAAGTAGGTTGAGGAGTATCAAATGATATGCCCAAAACGGGTGACAATGTTGGGTCAAAAACATTCGCAAATATAAAGAAATCCCTTAATGAGGGTTAGAATGGTGGGAAAATAGTGCTATTAGGTGCAGTTTAAATGGATAGAGTTGGATCTTGTGTAAATACAAAAGCAAACTTGTAGAAGTAGTGGAACAACTGAGGGTTAGATCCTTGGGGAAGGTGATACAAATTAACCCTCGAGGGGAGGGTTACATTGCTTAGAAGGCTACTATGTGTGCTTAAATTGAAGGTTAAAATAGCCTTGGGTATATACAAAATCAAGCCTTGAAGTTGAATGCACTTTGTACAAAAAGGACCCAAATTACGTATTGTAGAAAAGATAGCCACGTTCTTATCTATCTCGCAACCGAAGTAATTTTTTATTCCACACGATTATGTAGTGGATCCCAAGCCGGTGATAAAAACAAATAAGTGAAAATAAATGGCATCTAATCAGACCACTCTAAAGAATGAGCTATTTGGGTGGGTCTCACTATGGCTGTATACATCAGGCGAGTATGAAGTTCAGCTACATAACCAGGTAAACATGAATGATTCTTATAGGAGTGAAAGCAAGATGGAACACAAATGTGGGATAATGTTTCTGTGCACGTCTCCCGTGTTCTCTCCAAAACGGAGTGCATCATTCCATACATATACTCTCATGCACAGACATGCCAAAGCGTTCGGAGTATGCCATGCACCTTCAGAAGTCTTTTTACTTTGGAATTGAAAGCACATTCTATTAAGATTATATGTAGCTTCTTCCTTTGGAATGCAAAGAACGTCAACCATTAAGATTGTAGTTTACTTCTTTAAGTTGAACATTGAGTACATGAAATATAGCCCATTGTTTGAACTCCTCTCTTTTATCCTAACCCACGGATGCCCATATACACATAGATAATCACCATGTGATTATCTAGATAACCCGTGTAGTTTCCTTTTGAAGTAAGAAGAAGATATGGAGTACCATGGGGCAAAGAATGAGGTTTGAGGCTTCTTGTATTGATGCTAATTTTTCATGCCATCCATAAACTGTTTGAAGGCATATGTTGTTGACATCCTTTCATGCATACATAGATCGTATCTTTTAGCATGTATGTTTAGAATACATGCATGTTTTTTATGCACATATTGGGCAGAATAGTAAGTATAAAAATACCCAAGAAGAACTTCAACATCAATAGAGGTTGAATGGACCAACTTGAGATCATCACCATGAATACACTCAAACAAAGTCAAAGGATGGCTCTTTTCCAATGCAAAGGAAGGATGAAGCTTGAAATAAATCTAAGTACTTTTTAATTTATGTCCGATTTTAATATTTTCTTGTCTTAACTATCATCTCTGCATGCATATATAATTGAAGCATGACATAGAACTTCATTTTTTGAGTGCATATACAAAGATGTAGTCTAATAGCAAACATATAGTTTTTGAAAAGAAGTTAACCACCACAAGCGCTTGCATGCATTGTTGCAAGGAAGAGAAAGAATGTATGTGCATTCCCTTTTGGCAAGGCATGCTTTTAATGCACTAACTTCAAAGATAAAGTTTTCTTTTGTGCATATCACATGTTTACTCTTCATTACAAAATCTTTAAATGCACCAATTGATGTGCATTGGCATGATGATGTATGTAAGAGAAGCACATGTTTTTGCACAAAGAGGGGCACATGAGCATGAAGTGACAAATCAGTAATATGCATTTCCTATTTGAAAACATGATGGAAATGATAAAGTGAAGATGGTCTGGAATAGATAGTTCACTTCTCAATAGAAGCAGAGCCTTGTGGAAGAAGAAAATTTAGAGAATTTGCAAAATCACCCTACTTAGATTTTGCAACTTAAATATCAAGAAATTCCTTCCTCAAGTAACATTTACACTTAATGTCAAAAGTTTACATTAAAGTGATGATTATTTCTTGCTCCATTGAAAGTGAAGAAATGAGTTTAGATACATTCCTTTGCCAAAGAAAGCACCCAAAAAAAAATCTAAGTTCTTCAATGACTTAGATTAATTCTTTGAATTTTTTTTCAGACAAAAACACTTTGACATGGGTGTAATATAATATATATATTTTAGTACAGAACCTAGCATATTCAATGCTAACTCTAAGCATAAAATATACTTAGACATAGTTCAAAAACACGCTTTTGAAAGAGACACCATAAGTAAATGGCACCTGAATAAATCAAATCTTTTCCAAAACATAGATGATTTCTTTGAAAAAGTTCTTCATGGTATATTCTTACATTACTTTACACAACCTCCAATTCTAGTACCCTAAGTATAAAGATACTTACCGGAAATTAATTGGAAAATATTTCAAATCTGTTCTCGATGAGATATCCTAAATAGGATGAGAAACCCTCAATAAAATGGCACCCCAAAATGGTTCTAGAAGTCTCATGATACTAAGCGCTTATTTTGATCCATGCAAGACCATGATGGAAGTACAATATGAGTGGTTGACCTTATAATTTCAATTATAGCCTTTCACCAACATGAATGCTATAAAACATTTACATTATCATTAAAAAGTATAAAAAACCTTCCTCTTAAAAGAGTTTTTAGGCTAATTTAAGGCCTTATTCATTCCAGAATCTAGTATCTCAAGATGAAAATTAAGACAGGTTTTCTTAAGGAGATGCAATAGTTCCTAGTGGAAGGAACTTAAAGCTCTCTATTTACAATGATGAAAATGAAATATTTTTCTTATTTCATAGTACCTTTAGAACTCGTATTCTTTGATTAGCCTTGAAAATTAAAGACACCTCTCCTAACATAGATAGACCTGAACTCGCATTGTTCGCAAACATGAGAATTCATGAATAAGTTCATGAGTATGTTACGACAGGTGGTCGTTGAGCTACCTCTAGAAGATGTTTTAATAAATACAAACACTAGAATTCCTTTCTAGTACATGTTCTAGAAAATTTCAAGACCCTCGCAAGCATCGAATAGTCCAATAATTGAAGGAGTCCTAGTAGCGGCTCTCTAGTTGTGAATGAAGCTATATTTTACATAGTTTTCGAGGATGCAAACTCTTCAAAAGGGCGAAGAAAGTACCGAATCACATGAAATTTGGTACAATTAATTTAACGAAATATAAAATTTTGGAGATACATTTTAGATAGAAGAACATCTTTTAGGATATAAGATGTTTGGTAAAGGAGTTGCTTAGAAAATAACTTCATGGAATACTAAAGATACGTATTGGAAACCTACCAATGGTAGAAATGATTCAGATAGGATAGGTTGCAACCACCATTGCCATCACAAATGGCACTCAAGTCTATGGAAGGTGAAACTTATATTCACCTATCCCTAAAGGGATTTTGAAAGAAACCCAAAAGCATGAGAGCATACTCACACTTAGACAGTAATGAAACTCCTTGAAAACCCTAGGATGGCTATCTAAAAGCTTCGGATAAAGAAGAAATCCAATAAGAAAGAATAATCTCTTGTCGTTACAAGATAGTTTAGCGAGAAATAACTAGATCTTGAATATGATTCAAGATACTTGGAATTTCTCAATTTATGTTTATTCCATCATAGGGTTTTAGAGCTTCAATATAAGCTTGAAATAATTAAGATCATAGAGTGATCATATCTTGGAAACCCTAGAAACCCAAGCAAGATGGAAACACAAGGGTAATCCCTTAACTTCAAAAGAAATTTGAGTAAAGGGTATTCTATAGTTAGTCAAGATTTTGGACTTTAAGATAAATATGATCCACACATAAATATTGGATATAAAGTATGGTAGTATGGGACTCTATACTTTATATTTGTATGAATGTACGAATGATGGTATGGACATCAAACCATGAGATGCTAGGTATTGTTTAGTCGGGCTCTTGACATAAACGGAGATTCAATTCTAATAGGGAATTTACTCTTCAAAAATAAAAACGAGTACATGGTGGTCAAAGAGTATGACCAAGACTTAAAGTACAAGTTAGGTAGAAAATTTAAAGATCATGAAGTTGAAAGCACCTTCTAAAGATTTTTCTTATAAAGCTTTTTTGTAAAACATATATTTAGGAGACTTCGAAGAAAAGAATTTATATTTCTCTACAATAAATGCTATATACATTTATGAAGAAAGAACTTGGAAAGATCCTTTTAATCAAGGAAATTTCAGCTAAGTCGATCTAGAGCTTATCACTTAGTTGAGAGTACAACTAAGTGGATCACTAACTTGAATCAAATTTATGTATTTTTGTATAAATGAATTCAAGAAGTACTGAAAAACTATTTGACTTAGTGATCAACATAGATAAAATTGGACTAAGTTAGTCGAAAGCACCTTCTTGATAGTACAAGAAGGTAATCAAACTCATTAATTAAAGAGATCTATACAAGAAGGTAATCAAGCCTATGAGGTAATAGCTTTGGATGCGTTGGTTGCCCAAATAAATGGATCACTTCTTTCCTACATTTTACATTGACTCTAAGAGCCTAGAAGGACATGGTAGTTAGTCATATATTTGGGAAAAGAGATTAGTAGATGTTGGTTAATAAATAGAACATAGATGTTTTGGTCTACCTCAACTTAAGGTCACTTCTCAAAGTCTTGAACTAACGAGTGATCCACCTATTCTGCTAGATCCATTGCACAAATAGTGCATAGATATGGACCCTCATAGCAAATTAGATGGAATGTTTTAGAATCCACCTACTTCATATGTTATGCTATGGATGCAGAGTTTGCACATAGAAAAAACATTGAATTAGGCAGGGATGTTTTTAATCCACCCTTATTATTCTTTCCATACTTAGCACTTGACTTAGTGTCTCACATGCAAAGTGAAGTAATATCACAATTATTTGGGTAGGGATTTGCCCACAAGTGAATTCCATTCTTTTTAGATCCACTATGGGATAGAATCCCCTTTTGACAAAGATGAAAATCAGAGAGATGAAGACCATGATCTATAGGAAATAATCATGCAACATGGGGAAATATTCCACATATTATATCTACACACATTTTCGAGGACAAAAATGTTAGAGCGTGGAAGAATGTTGTATAATTAGGTGTCCAATGGGTAGAAGACATGGGTTTTGAGGGTCCAAATCCACTTGGTGAATCCTTGAGGTCTATAGGGAAACCCTTGGAAAAGTGTCTCCAAGATTGTGGTTTGAAACCTTCAGTTATTTGGATTTATTTACTCCCAATTGAAGGGTTTTTACCCTTAGGATTGATATTTCCTAAGGGTATGGTACTAAACCCTTAGGAGGCATCTTAATCCTTGAGAATTGTACATACAAGCTTGGGAGAAATCCTTTTAGAATCCATGTGAGAGCCATGTGATTCCTCGTGATTTCCAAGATTAGAAGGCCTTGGATTAGCATCCACATGCATGGGACACTTGGCACGATCTCCTCACATTTCCTCCCTTGGCCTTGATGTGTAAATATGGGTGGAGTTGGTTAGGTGGATACATGCATCTCTCACCCCTTGTGGGCTAGGCTAGTTATTTTATTGTATTGACCTTATTCTTGTTGTGTAGATCCACAACACTCGTTCTGTTTGATGGTGACGCTATTCCAAGGGGCTCCACTCTCTCCCCATTGCTTTGAAATCTGAGGTTGGTCACATTGTACTATGTAAGATTGGAAGGTGTCAGTGTCAGAGGAACTTGGTTGAGCATATCTCTGATAGAATTCTCCCTGCAGTCCACTAGCAATGGAGGGGTAATTTTTTATTCAGGCACCTCAATCAATTTGTTACTCCTTTAATGCTCGTGCCACGAATCTTCCTATTGTGGGAAGCTTCTCCTTGTTCGATACATCCTATGCCTTGGGAGGGATGTAGTCAATTGACATATCAAGAGTGGATCTTCATCTGACAGGTGGCTCACAACAACATCCTCCTCTCTCTATACCAAAGAGGAATTCAGATCATTGTCCTCTGGTGCAAGATCCAACGCTAAAATGTCCTCCACAATTTCTTTTCCTCCAACTCAGCTGGAAAGCAACCAACTTCTGGTGGATGATGAATCACTAGACTTGCTATATTCTGAGCTACTACAGCTAGAAATGGAGAAATACCAAATGACAGGGCTGTTGTTCATCAACTACAGTTTTCGGATTGTGGCTCCCTCCATGTCTACGCTTTGCCCCTACACGTTTCAGAGAGAGAGGTAGCAAGATTGTGAAAAGGAACAGGTAAAGATAGATGCATCCAAAATGGTTCACAAAGTCATATTTCAAAGACGTAGAGGTTCAACATAAAACAAGGGGTGTTTAGAAACACTCTACAAAGCGGAGATGTAGTGAACATGTGATTATGCACATGATAAAATGAGAATCACAATATTAAGTCTCCAAGTGTTGATAAACACTTCTAAAGTTTGAGATGAAGTAGAGACTCAACAAAATGTTATCATGTCAAAGACAACTTTTATGATGAGCACTAATCACCAAAGATTGATAAACTCAAGGGTTGGAGGGAGATAAAATTGGAAATTAAAGGCGGTAAGAAGTAATGAAAAATAAGAGGTGGGAGGTGGGAAAATGAGGCCCCAAAGAGCAAGATTGATGGCAAAACCCTCTCTCAAGGAGGAGGAAGCAAGGCCAACACTACCCAAGTACCACCCCCACCCAAATGTCCACCAAAAACACCACCAAGACTTCCACCTAGTGCCCTGATACCATGTAGAGAGTACACGTACGAAAGCAAAATGAAAAGAAGAGTGTACTCATAAAAGAAAGAGTGTGAGAGACTCAAAAATGAGTAGTTCATGAAATGGGTAAACTCACATGGATTAGAAGTGATCTTGCCAAGAGCATGGAGTAGGCTCTTCAAGCTTCTAACCAAGTACAAATGATAGGAGAGGCCCTCCTTATATAGATTTGAAGGGGCTCTCCAAAGTACATCTCATGTGGGATAATTCTCATGAAGCAGAATGAACACAATTGGTAAATTCAAATGGCAAGGTACCCAAATACAGAGGAAATATAATATAAAATGGGAATAAAATAGAAATGGAGTGTCTCCTAGGTACAGAATGAAGATGCACTCATGCGGATACAAATAATGATGAAGTAGGAGCAATCATGTCGTCAATAGATACTACATAGATAAACAAGAAACTGTGTGTCGTCAGTAGTTGGAAGCATGCCACAAGTTCAGCCATATCCATGCCTTCTCTCAAACGTTGAAGTTTGAAGCGCATCCTACTCAATGGACATTTAAAAAGTTCATGTACCTCCAAGATTTTGAAGCGCTTCCCATGTCATTCCTTCTTGCTGTTTTATATTCTCTTTTATACTTCTTCTCGCAAGAGAGGAACGGAATTCCATGTTAATGTCCATCTTCCCTTTAACTGGATTTCAACATATAGATATGCACTTTTCCTTTCTATGACCCACCAAGACAAAAATCGAAGGATTCTAGCTACATATTTTAGCTATTCGCCTTCTAAAGTGCAGGTCTTGGCTATCCATACTTCCATTCAGGCCCTTGGACCATAACTATTGTGGCATTAAAATGGTTCTTACAAATTCAGATTAGGGCTTTGCATCTTTATATTTCAGATTCTCTCTCTCTCTCTCTCTCTCTCTCTCTCTCTCTCTCTCTCACACACACACACACACACACACACACACACAAATTTTGTCATCTACAAACTTTATATTGCAGATTTTATAGTTACATTGTAATATACAATAGGAATACAACAATGAAGATCTTCAAATGAGCTAACAAAGCCTCTTTATAATACCCACACTTAACCGTTAATTAGAATTTATGATGATTAGTCCCTGATGTTGATTGACATTCACTCTTTTCTATGCCTATAAGAAATGGATACATTTGCAGTTGTCTACTTTCTAGGAGGAGAATTAACATGAATGGAAGAAAAAGAGTGACATACTATTTTGCACGAAGCTTGAAGAGCGTCAAATAATCAATCGGATCCAGGAAATCAAGAAGGTCTATCCTCATAGGTCGCTAAGATCTAGAAGAAACCATGAATACTCCAACTAAAAATTTCAATTTGTTTTTTTATTCTCTTTTTTTTGAGAGAACAATGAATTGGAAAGAAACACACACCCGACCTCGTAATGTAGAGGCCCCCATCTTGGGGAACTTCATCGATACCCATCTTGGGAATTCATGGATATGTCCATCCAATATTTGAAGTCAGCACTTCCTCCTAGAGATTCAAAGCATCAACCACTAGGCTATGAGCTAGATGAATGCCATAAAATTGAGAAACCTCATCTCATATTAAGCTTTTCCTTAACTTAATTTGTTGAAGAATGGTATGCTTCTTTTACAACGTGTTGCTTCTCTTTCATGTATGAATTTCATGGAATATTATTTTCATGAACTAAAAGCTTCAAATACTTTTAAAAGTTACTTTTCATGTATTTTTGTACTAAATGCCCCTTAGAATCATCAGGTCGTTGCCCCATTGATAAGTCCTCTTGGATCAATTTTGACTTGGGAGACATATCTATGAACGTTTCTTATTCCCCTCTTTAAAAAACTTGGATTTTGTTCTCCTCCCACTTTTGGGAGCTCACTTCTACCATGTTTATTATGAAATTTCCATTTTCTTGTTGCTTTCTGAAATCCTTGATTTTTGTTGTAGACATGTAGTTCTAAGGAAATATATATTGTTGAACGAGGCATGGGCAAAAGTAAACGTGTGGGAACAAGCAAACATAAAAGAAGGGGGAATACATAAGAGCAAAGGCCATATTGATTTGTTCTAGACTTCGTTACAGACAACATTGATTGTCATCACTACCAACTCGTACAAAATACAATTCTTATAAGATTTAAATCTATTTTTTCCATGACGAGGAGTCCTTGAGGTTGGGAAGTTTAGATCGAACCTAATAAAAATTTCATATTTTTTGGAGCTGGTTTAAACCCTAAAATTATCTTGAGAACCTATTTCTTAACTTTGTTAGACATTAGATGTGAAACCATCCAAGATGCTCAGAAAACTATATATAGAGCATGTGGGCTCATACTGAGAGGTGTTCTTGGATAATTTGTGAAAAATTTCTTGTAATATGTTTTTGTTCGTTGAATGCAAAGACTCCATTGTTCCTGTCTCTTGCTCTTCCTCATAGATGTGTGTGTATCTCTTTGTGTGTCACATGCACCTCTCTTGCTCACAATCATCACACACCCACATGTCTTTGTGATTGATAACTGAGATATGATCCTACTTGAAATTGACACTCATAATTGTTCTACATTGGGACTTTGAATACAATCTTGGAACTATTGTCAAGGACATTTTGTTGGAAGTGAGGTAGGCCCTTAGGCTCATGTCACAGGTCCATGGTTCCATAGTTCCAGTCATGTACAACATTAATTCCAGCAATCTTCCATATTGACAAAACATGAACATATCACAACTTAATCATACAGATGATGAGACAAAGATAGAGAAAGAATAGACGACATGTGTAAGGTGTTACGTAAGCCATCGCTTACTCATAGTATCATATATACCAATGTTCAATGTACAATGTGGGAGTAAAATTCTCAACCATTCTATGTGATGAGAAATAGATGTATGAGTGAATGTACAATGTAACAAACATATTCAGATGTGTGGGCAGTAATCTGAATATACATGAGATGTGTGACCTAATAGGTTATAGAAGAGTGAATATGAGTGACTGAATGAGGAAGGATCAGTGTGAAACTGATGGTCAATAAACCTACATCTAAACTTAGGCGATGGAAGACCCTAAGTTAGATACGTGTGTGAAAAGATCACATACTTATAAAGTAGCATAGAATGCTAACAAGATTGTTGCCGGAAATCCTCAAACTCATGTGAACACACCTTCACAAACACCTCATAAAAATATGCATAAAGCATATAAGTACTGATTCTCTTGTACCTATGCCGAATAGGACTCCTTCTGATATGAACGCCACAGCCTCCATAAACTTCAAGTAGTACCTGTGTGCATAAAGAGAATATGTACCTGAATACTTAACATAAGATGTGAATCTTATGTTAATCACCATCTAATGTCTTTGAAGTAGCCCGACATCTTCTTGTAGAAGACAATCTTCAACCTAATATCTTCCTGTAGAAGATAATCTTCAAAATCATGTAGATGGTCCCATCCAATGTCTTTGAAGTAGCCAGACATCTTCTTGTAGAAGATAATCTTCAACCTAACATCTTCCTGTAGAAGATGATCTTCAAATACATCATGTAGATGGGCGATCCTCACCATCAAGCTGCTAATAATCAAGTCTTCTTGCCATGAACAAGAGATGACCTCCTCTCCATGAGCTAGAGTGTGAGCACACCCTTCATCTTCTCCAAGAAGAATCACCAAGAAGAACTCCATAGCTGCTCCTCAACATGCTTCAAGTTAGCACCATGGCTGCCCCATGTGCTAGAAGAAACACCACCTCTACTGAGGTCCAAGCTCTAGAAAGCTTGTGTTGATCCTAGGTGAAGGATGAATACAAGTGAGCCAAGCACTTGTTTATATAGTATTCTTGTTCCCTTGAAAAGCTTATCAATAAAGCTACGTTCGCATAAATCTTCTTCATAGTGATCGTATCGTAAAAATCTAAATTAAATGGCGAAGAGCTGTCCGTCGCCGTTTGCTTTATTTAACAAAAGCATTAGATTAAAAGATGCCGCGCGCTGTCGCCAAGGGGATTTGAACCCTGGTGGGTCGGATAAGAGACAGAGGACGTAGCCACGCGCCCATCACATTTTGGTTGTACAAGGAGCTTGTTTAAAAGCTATACATGCTGTGACGCTGGCCGCTGTTAGCATCGTTTCCTCTTAGAGGGAGTAGGATTGAGTTCTATTCATGCTAGAAACTGAGTTATATTAGACCATGAACTATGTTCTATATGACATTGTTTCCAACAATCCCCCCTGCAATGTCATATTGGTACAACCTGGACTGGATCTGCAATCTGTCACAAACTGCAAACTATCACAAGCTTCAAGCTTGTACTGTCGTACTTCAGAACTTGTTCTTTTAAAAATCTTCTTCAAAACTGAATTTGACTTTCCTTCAAAAAACCTGAACTTGCTGAATATGAACCATAATACTTGAGAAAATATGCAAACTAGATATCCAATAGTGTACACATCAAGCAATCACTGCTCAACAAATGTAGCATGTACTGTCTCTGCACCTGCTATCTCCTGTCTTCAAAAACCTGAAAACATACACTAGGATCCACATATTTGCATTTACCTTCCAATAAGGTTTCTCAACGTACTTTTGCTGCGTCATGTAAATACACTAAACAAAATTAGGAACTAAATCCTGGAACTGTGACTGTCAACTCACAACTTAGTGCATTATGAACATTGCTGGTTCATCTCTCACTGTACTCAAGTCAATATGAGTCAAAAAATCTATGATGTCATCATGTCTTCATCCTTTAAATCCTTCATACCTCTTTCCTTCAGAACTTGGTATAAACATAGATGTGCGCACTTTTGAAATAAACCTTTCTGAAATATCAAGCTTCTCTTCAATAGAGCTTTGGAACCTTCTCCTGAACAGGAACATCCTAACAGGAACTTTCTCCAAACATTCTTCTTCTTCCTTCTTTTTACAAAGCTGGAACATAAAGAGAACCTGACAAAGGAAATATAGGAATACCTGAAATAGGAATACCTGTAGGTATGAATCTGCATTCTTTCACATATGGCTTGAAAATAAATCTTCATGTTTCATCACCCCCTGGATGACTTAACACTAGTATCCAGTATTCTTCAAATATATCAGACTTTATGAAATGTGGAACGTCTTCCTTCTTTCAATAAATCTGATATTTAGTGATCAATACTTGTATCTGAAACAAAAGTTTTAGGATCCATATTTTTCTGTAACATAACAAGTATCTTCTTTTTCTCTGCAACACAAATCTGATAGAATCTGAATCTTTGACTTACTTCTTCCAATGCTAAGAACCTTATCAAACAAAGGATAGACAATTGAATCATAAATACTCAAGATCATACAAGATCTATCCAAGATCAATGATCTCTCCTGTGTAGAATCTGCTCTTATCAAACCTTCATGTCTGAATGTTTGATTTGCTACCTGAATGTCTCCAAGTGTCCATGCTTCTCAAAAAGTTGTAAAACTTTTCTTCAAACAAATCCTTTAAGGAATCTGAAATTCCTACTTGAACCATAAGTGGACAAACTTCTCACCTTGAGAACTCCAAAAGCTGCAAGTTGATACTTCATAACTTTCATATTTTACCCGGGTGAAATGTGACAGTACCTGCTTGACTTTCTTTTGGCTAACTCCACTTCTCAATCAAGTTATAGGATATGATGGAACACCTTTTGGAATACAAACATGTATCCAAAAATCTAGACAATCATTGAAAGTAGATTCTTCATTGACTCGTACATCAACAAGATTCTGAATATTCTGAAGTTTTCTGAAAATACTGAATATGAGGTAACCTTTTCCAAACATAAAACCTCAACCCAAGTCTTCAACATCTGCTACAAAAAACTCTTTTACCTTAAGAGTTAGATAAAGAAGAAATATACTTCTCTGCAACTTGTCATATACCAAGTAGCTTTGTATTGACACTCCAAGAATTCTTTGAGGGAACATATAAGCTGCCTGCTTAAAAGCTTCAACTAAAACATAACTCATACATATATGAGTTAAAACATATATCTGCTGCTTTTCTTTCTCTCAATGCAATTCTTTGTCAAATCTACTAAATCATGACCAAGTGTAATGCAAAACAAGAAACTGCTTCTTCTTTAAACAAGATGCTCTCGTAGACTTGTCTTTGGATGTAGAGGATAAAATAGGAAAAGTATATGGAAAATATATGAGAAAAGGAAGCCTTACTTTTCTTTTGGAAATGATGGACTTTCTTCTTCTGCATCTTTCTTCCACCTGATGATGTTAACATCTTCAAACTTCACTTCCATACCTTTTTTTCTCTTCATCTTGAAGTAGCAAACACTCTTGACCTCTTCAAATGAACTTTTCTCTTCCTCTAATGCTTAGAGTAAGAGATAAAACAAACATGGTATATAAATGGAAGTTGAATATAGAAACATGTTTTATCATCTCCTCATATCTCTGAATCAAAATTCTGCTTCAAATGTCTGAATCGACTAAATTCACCAATCTTTTGTATGAATGATGAATTACCCTTCTAGAGTTACCTTCTCTAGATACATTTGTACCTTGATATCCAACCAACTTACAATAGAAAATTGGCTGAAAAAACTCATCTCATCTCTGCGCTTGTCTTCTTAGATGAACTTTCTTGCCATGAAAGAGATCTTCTCAAAACTCTCTAGAAAAACCTCTAGATACCTGTTTTGATGTAGCTAATGCTTTAACTTTCAAATGATGAAAGCGTATAAAAGCACTCCTTGAAACCTTCAAAATCTCTTCATAACTGCTCTTCTAAGATATGACCTGCAAATGATAATCTGATAGTAGAAACTGATACCTGTGATTTGATGTTGATCTGATTTCTTCATCTTCTCTAAACCATTGTTCTTCCTTGAATTTGAAGTAGTCTTCTCTTCATCAAGTCTGGGTCTTCAAATAATACTTTTGTAAAGTATTTGCATACTCTTCCAAAAATATTTTGCTGCTAACAGATCATCAACTTCATACTCCACACTGATGAATGTAACTGAAGTGTCTAATTCTCAAATCTCTACTCATCTAGATTAAGTGTGTATGTCAAATGTCAAATATTAGAAGATGCTTTCAAATCATATGTTGTAAAACTGGAATTCTAGGAACGTGGGATTATGAATGAGCCTTAATGCATTGATGCCAAAGATCTAAAGTTCTGAAACCAAAACCTTAGTGCTCTGATACCAAATGTTGGAAGTGAGGTAGGCCCTTAGGCTCATGTCACAGGTCCATGGTTCCATAGTTCCAGTCATGTACAACATTAATTCCAGCAATCTTCCATATTGACAAAACATGAACATATCACAACTTAATCATACAGATGATGAGACAAAGATAGAGAAAGAATAGACGACATGTGTAAGGTGTTACGTAAGCCATCGCTTACTCATAGTATCATATATACCAATGTTCAATGTACAATGTGGGAGTAAAATTCTCAACCATTCTATGTGATGAGAAATAGATGTATGAGTGAATGTACAATGTAACAAACATATTCAGATGTGTGGGCAGTAATCTGAATATACATGAGATGTGTGACCTAATAGGTTATAGAAGAGTGAATATGAGTGACTGAATGAGGAAGGATCAGTGTGAAACTGATGGTCAATAAACCTACATCTAAACTTAGGCGATGGAAGACCCTAAGTTAGATACGTGTGTGAAAAGATCACATACTTATAAAGTAGCATAGAATGCTAACAAGATTGTTGCCGGAAATCCTCAAACTCATGTGAACACACCTTCACAAACACCTCATAAAAATATGCATAAAGCATATAAGTACTGATTCTCTTGTACCTATGCCGAATAGGACTCCTTCTGATATGAACGCCACAGCCTCCATAAACTTCAAGTAGTACCTGTGTGCATAAAGAGAATATGTACCTGAATACTTAACATAAGATGTGAATCTTATGTTAATCACCATCTAATGTCTTTGAAGTAGCCCGACATCTTCTTGTAGAAGACAATCTTCAACCTAATATCTTCCTGTAGAAGATAATCTTCAAAATCATGTAGATGGTCCCATCCAATGTCTTTGAAGTAGCCAGACATCTTCTTGTAGAAGATAATCTTCAACCTAACATCTTCCTGTAGAAGATGATCTTCAAATACATCATGTAGATGGGCGATCCTCACCATCAAGCTGCTAATAATCAAGTCTTCTTGCCATGAACAAGAGATGACCTCCTCTCCATGAGCTAGAGTGTGAGCACACCCTTCATCTTCTCCAAGAAGAATCACCAAGAAGAACTCCATAGCTGCTCCTCAACATGCTTCAAGTTAGCACCATGGCTGCCCCATGTGCTAGAAGAAACACCACCTCTACTGAGGTCCAAGCTCTAGAAAGCTTGTGTTGATCCTAGGTGAAGGATGAATACAAGTGAGCCAAGCACTTGTTTATATAGTATTCTTGTTCCCTTGAAAAGCTTATCAATAAAGCTACGTTCGCATAAATCTTCTTCATAGTGATCGTATCGTAAAAATCTAAATTAAATGGCGAAGAGCTGTCCGTCGCCGTTTGCTTTATTTAACAAAAGCATTAGATTAAAAGATGCCGCGCGCTGTCGCCAAGGGGATTTGAACCCTGGTGGGTCGGATAAGAGACAGAGGACGTAGCCACGCGCCCATCACATTTTGGTTGTACAAGGAGCTTGTTTAAAAGCTATACATGCTGTGACGCTGGCCGCTGTTAGCATCGTTTCCTCTTAGAGGGAGTAGGATTGAGTTCTATTCATGCTAGAAACTGAGTTATATTAGACCATGAACTATGTTCTATATGACATTGTTTCCAACACATTTACTCCAAGGATGAATGTGTGATGGTAGGAGTACATAGAGAAGAGATGTTGGAGTCGCTTGTTAAGTAGATTTTTTGTTTTCTCCAAACAATTTACGCTTGGAGTTTACCCATTTCATGGTCTGCTCATTTTTGAGTCTCACGCACTCTTTCTTTTATGAGTACACTCTTCTTTTCATTTTGCTCTTGTGCATGTAGTCTCTGTAATATCCATCTTGAAACTTCACTACAAGGTGATGAATGCCAGATGGGCGCTCCGGGATATGGGGTTGAATCAATGAGTTCATCAAACCATCTTCATAGATGTGAGCACCTTATTACTTGGTGTGGACATACTCTACCTTAGTCTTGTAGGGTCCCTTTTGGTTTCTATAAATACACTAGCTAAGAAATTATAGCAGTTTATCTCTCCATGCTATAGGTACTCTTGAAATAACTAGTCTCTGAACTCAAGCTCCAAGGGTGAGAAACTAACAAATTAGGCTAAGACCTCGAAGCATGATTTACACTAGCTTCAGAAGATCTTAGCCTTTGTCAATCCACTTTGCCAAGGTGCTTTCCTATGCACAAATTCATGGAGATTGGATACGATAGATTTTGAGTCTATTTTCCCATGTGTTGGTGCTTTCTCCTCCATCACTTGGTTACTTATCAAATTTAATAATTTATCGTTGTCTTTTCTTTTCATCAACATCAGGAATGGACTTGCACATTTGGATTTTATCATTTTATAATATATTTATATCCTTTTCTTAGGTTTTCATACTTGATCTTTGGATCTTCACACATGGTTCTTAGGGCTTCTTATACTTTTTTAGCTCATATCATTTTTCTAATGCATAAACCTAGAACTACACACTTAGCATAGGCTAGAATTGACAAAGTGCATGTAGTCGGGTCCAACTTGGGTCTTCCCAAGCCTAAAGGGATTATCCTAGCTTTGGTACAAGCTTCCACTCAAGAATTTCAGACACAAGCTCATGCACTCTAGAAGACATGTTAGGGCACACCCCTTGCTTCACATAATTCTTCAAAAAACTCTTAAGAGTTACCCAAAACAACTTAAAATTATAGAAACCGAACTCAAAATTTGACAAAATAGGTTATAGGTTATCTATTGTGATAGATGGGATCTTTCATGATATTGCACGATTTGGATAAAGGGGTTTGTTGTGTGTATTGTAATGAAGAAAAATCTTCTATTGACTTTTTGCCGCGACATATCATATTGTAATGATGGATAGCATTCTTATGAGTTTTTGATATGTTGTATTTTTTATTGTCATGATGGAAGGCTCTATCACGATAGAGGGTCTTTAGCATGATAGATAGTGCTATCAAGAAGCACTCTATCGCGATGGATGGGTGGTCTATCATGGCAATGGTATGTTGTGATGGTTAGGCAATGGTATGTTGTGATGGTTAGGCGCATCAAGGGGTGTCCTCTATCATGGCAATGGTATGTTGTGATGGTTAGGCGCATCAAGGGGTGTCCTCTATTGTGATAGACTGAGTCTATCATGGCAATGGTATGTTGTGATGGTTAGGCGCATCAAGGGGTGTCCTCTATTGTGATAGACTGAGTCTATCATGGTGGTGGTAGACTATACGGCAATGGTATGTTTATTGTGATAGACTGAGTCTATCATGGTGGTAGTAGACTATACGGATACAACACCACTTGCGATTGAGGCCTTCCATCACAATGGACCACGAAAAATTGAGTTTGAGGACCAAAAGTATTGCACTACAAAGGTGCTATTAAGGCCTCTATGGTGGTAAAAGTTTTGTATCAAAAAATTGTGTTTTTCAGTCTATCACAATAGACCTACTGTATAGTACCTGGATGCATGGAAAGGCCTATCTGACTTGCAAAGCCTGTTGGAGCTCATGATGACCAAAAATTTGTAAGAACTTACAATAAAATAGCACACATACTCTCTCTCTCTCTCTCATAGATGCAGACACATGAATGAGGCAAACAAAGGCTGAAATGAGTTTTATGTACCTAGAGGTGATTTTTTCTTGAAGAAGGAGATGGAAAGAGGAGGTATGGGAGGGTGAATGAGATGATAGGAGTGTAAATTGGTTGGAGAAAACCAAAAATCTACTTACCAAGCAACTCCAACATCTCTTCTCTACCTACTCTTACCATCACACATTTGTCCTCGAGGTAAATCTCCTTGATAATAGTGCTTAACTTAAGGAAAAGCTTAATATGAAAAATTGTATGGCATTCATCTGCATCTTTTTGCATCAAGGATTTCCTACAAATACCAAGTTTGATGCTAATCGTCCTTCTAGAAAGTAGATAATTGCAATGGTATCCATTTCTTATATTCATCCCAAGAGTGAATGTCAATTAATTACAGGGACTAAGCAGCTTGGATTCTAATCAATAGCTGAGTGTGGGTATTATAAAGAGGCCTTGTTAGCTTGTTTGAAGACCTTCTCTATCGTATTCTTGTTATATATTACATTGTAACTCTAAAACCTACAACATAAAGTTCGTGGACGACAGAATGTGTGTGTGTCTCTGTGTGTGTGTGTGAGAGAGAGAGAGAGAATCAGAAATTAAAAGATTCAAAGCCTTAATCTCAATTTGTAAGAACCATTTTAATGGCACAAGAATTAGTGAGCAAGGGCCTGAATGGAAGAATTATTAGAAGGCAAATACCCAAAATGTGGGTCATAGAATAAAAAAGTGTATAGCTATATGTTCAAATTCGGTGAAGGGAAGATATGCCTTAACATAGAATCGCATTCCTCTTTTGCAAGTTGATTACTGTATCTTGCAGGCTCTTCCTCAAGGAAATGAACTCGAATCCCATATCGCGCAGCCTTTTGTTCAAGCTTTGGTTGCTTTTCATCGGAGCACCTGAAAAGAAACCCACAGAAAATTAAGACTCAAAAACATATAAAAACTCAGAAAATTAAGACTCAGAAAATTATGTGAACTTGCCGCATTTGCATCATCAAAACAACTCAGAGAATAAGATCAAAATGCACCTTTCCACTGACGGACAAGGTGATACTGCAACAATACTAAAAACGATCAACATGGTTCAGGCACCAAAAATTAGAAGCTATATCCGCCCTCAAGCTAGAAAAAGAAATGAAGAAGTAAAGAAGTATGGAAGGGAGTATAAAGCAGCACGAAGGAATGACATGGAGTCTAGGTTCTAACGGTTATACTACTAATAGACGCGCCTCAAAATTCAACGTTTGAGAGAAGGCATGGATATGGCTGAACTTGTGGCATGCGACCAAGTTTTCTTTTTGAGAGAAGCCTTTTGATGGCTTAAACTTTACCAGCTCCGCTATTCTTCTGTGCTTAACTGAGAGGCTAACTTGACATCTGCCACCAATTTTCAGAAAAGTCTGATGGCAAACGAGACCCACAAGTTAAAGTGGAAAACGATAATCTAGCATGAAGGCAAGCACGCATATAATGGCCAACAGCATGATTGCAGCAAAAATAACGTCTGCAGAGACGACAGGCACATCTTTCGTCAACGACAACATTGGGATCCCTGTGTGGATCCATGGAAACTGCGCCGATAGACGACGTCATGACAACTTGCCGTACTCCCGCTTGCAGAGCTGCGTTTAACACATTTAGAGTGCCTTGTATCGAAGGATCAACCATTTGCACCTACAAGTGGACAGAACCAAAACAAGCGTTCGTCGATATCACAAAGCTCCATCCGTGAAGGAGCTGAGATTTGACGAGAAAATTTCAATCGAAAGAGTCTCCTAAAAGAACAATGAACTTACCGGATCATCTGTAACTGGAGACGCAGGATGGAAGACACAATCACATCCGCTAACGGCTGACTGAATGCTGTCGAAAGCCGTGAGATCGGCCTTCAAGAGCTGAAGCCGTGTGTGAGCTCCATCAAACTGCCTGAGGTGCGAGGTTTTGGGGTCGTCTGGATTAACCAAGATCGTTGAAAGCATCGAAACATATAATAACATTTATTATACACGAGTAAACGAAAAAGTACAGAAAAAGTAAAAATCGTGCCACCCATACAGTTTCGATAGAAATATTGCACAGACATTCTGACAAATTGTACTACCTGGGTTTCTTACGGTGCCCTTTTCGAGAATCCGCCGGCTCCAGTAACGCATACGCGGGTGATACTATTTGTCAACCCTTGTGCACCTTCGTGGCCGCTCTCCTTGCATACTTCAACAGGTCCGTCGCTAAATTGCTATTCAGAAACTTGAAAGACCTTACCTTAGTTGGGCATCCTGGCTGGAAGGACATAGGAATTCTCACGCTTTTGTTCTCCCTCCACCCGGTGTCCCCTAAAGGTTCTAGCCTCGTGTGTTCTTTATGGAAGAGTTGGAACAAGGCCAAACAATTCATCAGAATCAGTGACGAGTGGAAGTGGGCAGCAGGGTTAAGACAAAATGACTCTATCTGGTTCCCGATCAGCGGCATTAGACGAGTGGAGCCTTGGAACATCCACACTGCAAAGCGATTATGGAACAAGGGGTTCAAACAGTGGAAACAGCTCTGGAATCAATTGACCAACCAGTGGATTAGGTTTGAAGACTTAGACCCGAGACTTAGAGTTACCCTCGAGGAATGGACTCTTCTTCAAGGTAGGTGCTTAGTGTGGGACCGCTCTACTACCCGCCTCTTTTGCGGAAAGGATCGTCCTTGCATGGCCTCGACCTATGAGACGGGTTATTTTAAAGATCTAGACCTAAAATATGTATATTTCTGTATGCATGTGTATATGTTATTTTAAAGATCGTCCTTGCATGGAGGGCCTCAAATGGAGCAATGATAAGAAAATTTCTAGAATCCCCAGCTTCAAAAAGATCTTAGATGTTCATCACACCCTTAACAAGAGGTGGTGCCTTTCTTGGACCAAACTTCGATGGGAACTAAAGTCCATGTCTATTTGGCACCCCCTAATTGAGATCAAAAAGTCCGTTCTCATGTGGAAGATCTTGCATAAGGGAATCTGGTCCAATGCAAAGGCTAACAAAATCTATGGTGGTTCGCCTTGGTGCAAGCGTTGCCACCGTTGCATCGAAGATTTAGCTCACCTGTTCTTCGATTGCCCCAAGTCCCGTGTTACCTGGGTTTCTTACGGTGCCCTTTTCGAGAATTCGCCGGCTCCAGTAACGCAATCGCGGGTGATACTATTTGTCAACCCCTGTGCACCTTCGTGGCCGCTCTCCTTGCATACTTGAACAGGTCCGTCGCAGTTCTCGACGAGCTGTTGCTCCATCAGCTTTTTTCCCTCCGGCCCTTTTACTGGCAGATGAAGAACGGCATCAGATTTCGAATGCTTGATGGGAGTTTGTCTATGTCGCAACTTGAAATAGATTCAGGACCATTATTTTAATATAGTAGTATGTTTTTTAGTTTAAACGGAAGTTTCAATAAATTAGTTGGGTCTTCCAAACATCAGAGCCGAAAGTAGGTCGAAGAGGCCCAAATGCCCTATACCTGTGTGAACGTGATAGCAAGTATGAGCGCAAAGAGTCATAGTTCATAGTCGAAAATGGAATTCATATTCCCAAGCCCAAAACGATGGACCACGGATTACATAGAATGAAGGGTGGCAAGTATCCAATGGCTGGGGTTGGAGAGAACATTGCGAGATTGTAGAAGGCACTGAAATGAGTACAGAAAGTCAGATGTTTAACAAGGTGCCCCTCATAACTGCGCACAATCTGACGCCTCACGGTTAAACTCCCAAAACCTTCTAGCCCCTCGATAGAAATTCGATGCCTCACGATTAACCTACCAAAAGCTTCCGGCCGCCGTGCAGGACAAAGTGAAAGGAGCCAAGGAGGAGGGGTGCAGACGCCCCAAAACATGAGAAATAGTACCCCAAACACCCCCATGAGAAGCCCCCACGCTGCCCTACAGGACCCCCATCGCACCCCAAGAACGGCCAAATGGCTTTCAATAAATTAGTTTAGGAAAATTTAAGATCGAAGTCTCTAATCAACACCTCTTGGGTTGGTTTTATAAACGAACCTGTTTGAAGGATGTTCAAAACATCAAAGTTGAAAGTGGGCTAAGAGGATCGAACGCCCCTACCTATCAGAACGTGATGGCAAGTACGAGTGCACAGAGTCATACTTGATAGTCGAGAATAGAATTCATATTGTCAAGCCCATCGCGAGATGATAGAAGGCATTGAAGTGAGCACAAAAAGTCAGATGTTTAACGAGGTCGCCCTCATAATTGTGCACAATTGGGTGCCTCAAGGCTAACCTCCGAAAGTCTTCGAGCCTCTGGATATAAATACAAGTCACCATGCAAGACAAAGTGAAAGGAGCCAAGGAGGAGGGGTGCAGAGGCCCCAAAACATGAGAAACATTACCCCAAATGCCCCTAAGAACAATCCCCCAAGGTGCCTCCAAGGTGTGCAGGAGGACCCCCAACGCACCCCAAAAATAGAAAAACATTTCCCTGGAGGTCCCCCAAGATGCCCCAAGAATGGCCTGATGAGGCCCTAGAATCCTTGCACGCAGGGGTGAAGGGTCATCGGCACCCCTATTTCCGAAAACCTCTTCGTTCTCCCCCCTTTTAGAACCTTGATGTCCTCATCAAGAGCTACTAACTAAGGCTAGGGAACATGAAATTACAAGTGTATAAAATAAATTACATTAACTAAAAAAGGTAAAAGGAAATGGGGTGCCTAAAATCTTAGGCATGTGTTGAACTCCAAGAAGATCCTAGTCGCATAGAACGAGCTTGGGGTCAAGAGCCAAAAGTCGGTCTTCAAGAATACAAGTGCAGTCAACCATCAGACGGCTGCACCACTTCACATAAAACTCTATTTGTCGTCAGATCCGGTGTTTGAGTATGACTTTGGGTTCCAATGTTTGGCCACGACACTCAAGCAAAGGAACATGCCGTCCTAAATGTTCATTAGAATAGATGCGTTTGAGCAAAGTAATGTGGAAGGCATATATGATCTTGATCGCGGTCTTGAGGCATTATGGACACACACACATACACACATAGACACATACACACACACATAAACACACACACACACATTTACACACACACATACACATGCATACACACACATATATACACATACACACATATATACACACATAGACACACACATATACACACATAGACACATACACATACACACATAGAGACACACACACACACATACACACACATACACACATAAACACACATACACACACACATGCATGCAGATTTACACACACACATACACATGCATATACACACATATATACACATACATACATATATACACACATAGACACAAACATACACACATAGAGACACAGACATAGGCACACACACACACATACACACACAACAGTGAATCAAAACAATCGACAACTATGTCGTAAAGAGAGAACACTCACGACAAGAATCAAGCAAAATGCATCTTATGTTTGAAAATCCTTTATACCAATATACACATATTTCAAAATCAAGTGGAAACATTATATTTTTGACTTTTTTTGTCATTTCTTAAAATTAAAAAAAGAGCCTAACTATGGTCAAAAGTTTACTCGATTTAATATTGGCATGTCCAAAAACTAGATAAAAAGTATAAAAGTGATAAAAAATCTTATACAAAAATTAAACATTGAACATGTTTTCAACGGTGGATATCAGATAATTATTCGAAATTGCTATAGAACATGGTTTCATTAAGCAAAATATTTAGGAGCATTTATATAAGCACTAAAAATGTTTGGATTTTCAACTCAATTTACACCTTTCTTGATGTATGTCTACACCCGCATCATCTGATGCACTTGATTTAGTCTGAGACTATTGAGAGCTCTCTTCTTTTTCTTCTACATCCACAAGAGCCCCATCTTCATCCAAGTACATATCAAATTCTACAAGATCATGCATAGATCTTCTTGTTTGCCTATGATTAGCTGTACCACATACCTCACGAAGCTTTTGCTTTATCATATTGATGGTTGCTTTCCTCAAGTGCCCTATTTTTCTCAAGGCATAATCATAAACAAGAAAATCTACATCATCCATTTTAAGAATAGATGTGCTTCGAATATTCTTTTTCTTTCTTGAGCCTCTTCATTTGGTCTCACATTTACCTGTGAATGCATTACTACTTTTAGTGTTACACCAATGCGCTATCAATGCCCCTATTCTTCTTTTATCAATATCATTGGTGACCTTTAAAACTTTCGCAATCCACAATGGTCTGGTAGCCTCATCACCATCAGTAAGGACTGCAATAAGTGTTCCAACATTTATTTCTTTTAACTTTCCTTGCCATCTTACTTCAACCTGTTTTGTCATCCTTTGGCCTACATAAACATTCCTTTCTGGTGGATCGCTAAAACTTTGAAGTGCATCTGCATTACATGTTTGGACCACATTCACTAACCTATGTGTACAAAAATCCCATGTGAATGGAACATCAATTGGCAAATGACTTGCAACCATATTCTTTATAATCTCTTCTTGATGATCGAAAAAAAGTCATCCTAGCAAGATATATCTTGATCTACAACGTATTTTTTTGCACATTCAATATGTCTCTTCTTTTCAATAGGTACATGCATCCAACTTTTACTTTCATCAACCACATTTCCACCTCTTTCCATATTTTTTTAATCTTCATATGGTGTTTGTTCTCCACCATACACAAAAAAATTAGGAACTTGCAAGAAGAATCTACATCCATCTTTAGGCTCCCACTCAGAAGAACATGAATAGTGCTTTGCAAATAAAAGGGTTATGTCATTGATGTAAGACAATAGTTACACAATATAACACAGGAGCAGTAGAAAAGAAGATAATAGATATAGGAGAATCTCAACAATTTTCTACTAACAACAAGTACAAAGAGGATGGCATTGTCCACCCGTGCGCTCTCAAGATAGAGCTTAAATCGTGAGCTTAAATCGTGATCTAGACTAATCTAGATAGGGAGATACAAGGTAGAGGTATGTTGGGTCAATTTGATATCTCAGGTAGTCGAGACATCATGTATATATATGGGATAATGGGTGGCCTTTCATGGATGGCTATACATGGGCGGTAGGGTGTGGGCGGCCACCGCCTGCATAATTGCCATACATAGCTTAGGCTAGTGGAACCGACCTAACAAATATAAATCATTTCTGACTCCAATAGTGAATATTACATGGAATATTCCCTTTAACATCGCGTCAAGGGCAGTGCCCCGGATCCCCACAAGGGGGCCCATTGGCCCCCTTGGACCCACTAGTCGGGGCTACTCATTGGTACCTCGGACCCCACAATTGGGGATCCTTGTAACTCCCTTTTGTTACAATACCTTAGATGGTCCAATATGACTTTCATCTAATATGCAAGTTGGGATTCCCATCAATTGGGTAATGCATGCTTGGCTTCTCCTCATAATGGGGGCCTTACAAAATGTGCATACAATCATGAGGGGTAGACATTGATCATATACTAACACCCCCCCCCTCAATGTTTACTGAATGATAAATCAAGTAGGTCTCGGTCCTATGCACATGTGTTGAAGATGCATGTTGAGTTGCTCTCTTCCAAGTGCCTTAATGAATATGTCAGCACAGTTTTCCTCCGTTGGGTAATATTCTAGCTCCACAATTTGATCTTCAACTAGCGCATGAATGTAATGGTACTATACTTCTATATGCTTGGTGCGAGCATGAAATACTAGGTTCTTTGTAATAGTCATACAACTTTGATTATCACACTTGAGTACAGTCGCCATATTTGATGAAAATCATGGATATGCAAGAATTCTCCTTAACCAAACTGCCTGATAAGAAGCAAAACAAGCTGCTTTGTACTCTACTTCAGTGGAGGGACTACGAGAGTTGGTTGCTTTGTACTTATCCAAAAAACTGATTCTCTAGAATCACAATCTCCAACCCAATTTGAATCACAATATCCTTGAAGTGTCTACGTGGAATCAATCCACAAAAGGAAGTATGCCCAAAGCTTTGGGGAAAGCTTCAACCTTCTCCCTAGGCATAGCCTTTGTGAAAAAATCTTCTATGTTCTCCTACGTGCGCACATATGCCAAGTTGATCTCTCCAGTAGAGAACCTCTCCCTAACATAATTATAGTGCACCTCAATGTGCTTAGTGCCAGCATGGAACACAAGGTTCCTCGTAGCTACCAATGTGCTCTCCGTGTTAGTAAAGATGTGGTGGCAAAAGATTGACCAACAGCCAAATCAGCCATAAGGCATCTAAGCCACACACACTCAACAGTCATTGTGATAGCTACCCTACACTTAGCCTCACAACTGGAAGTGGCCACAGTAGGCTTCTTCTTGCTCAACTAAGATATACATGAGCAAGAAAAATCCACTAGTGGACACATGAGTCTCATAGGAACTAGCCAGTCAGAGTCGCAAAAAGCATGTAAATATGGTAGTAGTGATCCCCCCTTAGGATAAAAGAATCCAAGTAGTCGGGTACCACTCAAGTAGCAAAAGATCCGCTTAACCACCTGGGCAATGCTTGACACCTGGGCAATGCATAAACCTACTCATCTGTGAGACAAACAACCGAATATATGGCTAAGTAATGCATAAGTAAATCAAGCATCCAACAGCCTGCTAATAGAGAACAACATCAAATGCATCTCTAGCATCATGAAATCATAAACCTCTCTCTATAGGATTGGCAAAAGGTTTACAATCTTCAAGGCCAAGATCTTGCAATAATATGTCAATATATTTTGTTTGACACAAAGCCATTCCACCATCAACTTGCATAAACTTAATGCCCAAATAATGATGCAAATGCCCCAAATTAGACATCTCAAATAAGGCATGCAAATCAGCCTTAAAATCAACAGTATGCTTGTCACAAGGAGTAGTGAGCAGCATGTCATCAACATACAAAACAATGATCAGAAGAACATCATTAGCATGCTTAACATATAAGGTGCTTTCAGTTAGATTGTTTTGAAAGCCATGTGCAATGAGATAGAATTGTATTTTTTTCATACCAAGCATGTGGTGCTTGCTTTAAATCATATAATGCCTTCTTTAACCTGCACACATGGTTTTTCTGCCCTTTCTGCATAAAGCCACGAGGTTGAAAAACATACACTTCTTCATGAAAATCATCATTCAAAAATGCATTTTTAATTTCCAATTGATGTACATTCTAACCAGGATGAGCTACAAGTTCATAGATGCTATGAACAGTAGTCATTCGGCATGTAGGAGAAAAGGTTTCATCAAAATCAATGCCTCTTTCTTGTGCATAACCCTTTACAACAAGCCTAGCCTTATACCTATCAACTGTTCCATCAGCATTACGCTTCAACTTGTATACCCACTTACTGCCAATGGCCTTCTTGCTAGGGGGCAATTCACATAAAGACTAGGTACTATTTTTCATGATAACATCATATTGTGATTGCATAGCAGCCATCCAATTTTAGAATTTTGTACTTCATCAAACGAAACAGGCTCTTTCTCATCACAAAGACTAGAGGCAGCCATCACATAGAAATCTGATGCAAAAGAGGCACTATGAGAGCCTCAATGTGTACAGTATGACAAAGGTGCATCTAATTTGTTGTCATACAAAGTTTGCACCAACCATTTTTGCATACTTTTTGCCTCTTGAATATCAGATCTCTCATCAACAAGTGCATCATGTAAATCTGTATCATAAATGGAATGACCTGCATCATCACATGAAACCTATAAAGGCAGAGAAGTTGCCTCATTAGGACCAGCACTAGACTATCCACCTATAAAAAGAGGCAACCAAGTATCATACATGTCTTTGGAGCTAACACATGTGTCCTTCATACATGAAAGTAAAGTTTGAATAGCTTCTTCCACAAAAACAACATCATGGCTAACCAAAAAGTGTTTAGTATGTGGTTGTATAGATGATAGCCTTTGCTTTAAGAACTGTACCCGACAAAAATACATTTTACAGCTTTATCATCCAATTTCCTATGATGTTGTTCAGGCACTAATGCATATGCCAGACAACCAAAAATAGGTAGGGGAGCAGCACATGGCTTAAGACCATGCCAAGCCTCATATGGAGTGATAGACTGCAATGCTTTAGTGAGACATATGTTAACTACATATGCTACACACATAACGGCCTCAAGCCAGAAACTATAAAGTAAATCTAGACTCTTGACCATACACCTCACCATCTCCATGAGTGACCTATTCTTTTGTTCAGTAGCTCCATCCTGTTAAGGTATACAGGGCTCTATAAATTGATGGTTTATCCTATGTTTAACCAAAAATGCATTAAAGTCAGAACACATATATTCCCCTCCTCGATCAGAATGGAGGGTGTCCCTTTTACATGCTGAAAGATTTTCAACCAAAACCAAAAACTATTTGAAACACATAAACACTTCGAACTTTTCTTTAAATGGATATACCCATGAATGCCTGGAAAAATCATCAATGAAAGTCACAAAGTAAAGATAGTTTCCAAAAGAAGGTTTCTGCATAGGACTACAGACATCACTATGTACAAGCTGTAATTTTTGAGTAGCTCAAAATGAACCATCTTTTGGGAAGGATGAACGCTGCATTTTGCCCAAAATACAGGCTTCAGAAACATGTTTACAAAGTGCCTCAAGTTTGGGCAAAGAGGACACCATTTCAGATTTCTACAGGCTTAGCAAACTAGCCAAATTCAAATTACCAAAGTGTGCATGCCAAAGCTTTGCATCTAACATAGCCTGAGAATCATGTACTGAACATGCTGAATCATTCATAGATTTTTCATAGTCTATGAGCTTATACAGCCCACAACATAAAATGCAAGAAGCAATAATCATGTCAACATTCAACAGATCATTAACTAGACATCTGTCATCAACAAATTTCACAACCAAGCCAGTCTGGCTAAACTTGAAACTGATAATAGATTCTTCTTGATCCTTTCCACAAATAGAACATCTGATAATATTGTGAAAGAACTACCATCAACAATAGTCATAATGATCTTACCAACTCCCTTGATAGGATAAGAGGAGTTATTGGCACATGTGACAGTATTCCTTGTAGGGGTAGGCTCGAGTGAAGTGAAGAAAATATACTGGTAGGTAATATGTTTTGGTTGCCACACTACCAAAGTACCAACCATCTGAGTCTCGTGGAGACATAAACTATTGAGGAGAGGATGGGTCAAAATTGCAAACAGTAGTAAACATCCATACTTTGTTCTCAACTAAATTAGTAGACTCTATTTTCGATGTAGAGGCCTCTACAATAACCATTCTAGCCTCTTTTTTCTTTGCCTCTTTTGTAGCCAGTTTTGGACAATTGTTTATGACATGTTCATTTGCTTTACAGTACTTGCAAAACATTTTTTGCTTTTTTGTTTTCTTCTCTTCTCTATTTTCCTTCTTTGATTGTGTAGAATTACAGGTAGAAGAGCTCCATTTACCTTTGCAATTTTGATTAGCTAGGGAAAGGTTGATCTGCAACATGCATAATGGACCTCTTCTACCTAGACTGATATTCGTGCAATAGAATAGAGACTAACTCCTCAAATATTAAGGCATTTGAATTGCCTTTGATCATCAAACAAAGAGTAGAATCAAAACTCTGGTGTGAATTGGGAAGACCATTTAGAACAATCTACACAAGTGAACTGTCACGCAAGACGTCATCAGCAGAAAACAACATCAGAGGTAATGCTAAAAAATTTTCAACCAAAATAGAAACTATTTGAATCACATGAACACTTCAAAGTTTTATTTTAGCAGATACACCCATTCATGTATGGAAAATCATCAATAAAAGTCATGAATTTAATGTAGTTCCCAAAAGAGAGTGTCTGCATAGGACTATAGACATCACTCTGAAGAAGTTGTAATTTTTGAGTAGCTTCAACTTAACCATCTTTTGGGAAGGAGGAATGCTGCATTTTTCGAAAGAATAAACCATTCACAAACATGTTTACAAGGTGCTTCGAGTTTGAGTAGTGAGAACAACATTTTAGATTTCTATAGGCATAACAAACTAGCATAATTTAGATGACCAAAGCATGCATGCCAAAGCTTTGCATCTAACATAGCCTAACAATTTTGAATTGTACATGTTGCTTCATTCACAGATTTTGCATAATATGTGAGCTTATATAGCCCATGGCATAAAATGCCAAAAGCAACAATATCATCGCCATTAGATAGATCATGAAATGTACATTTGTCATCAACAAATTTCACAACCAAGCTAATCTTGTCCAATGCTGAATAGATAAGAGGAGGTGTTAGCACATGTGATAGTATTCCCTGTAAGGGCAAGCTTAAGTGAACAATAGAGACTACACTACGAGGTAATATGTTTGGTTGCCCCAGTGTCAAAGTACCAAACATCTTAGTCTACTAGAGACATAGATTGTTCATGCGAAGATGGGTCATAACTGCAAATAGTAGTAAATGCTTTTTCTTCATTTTGCAAAAGATTAGGCGACTCTATTTTAGGTATAGAGGCCTCTACAAAAACCATTCTAGCCTCTTTTTTCTTTACCACTTTTACAGCCAGTTTTGGACAACTCTTTATAACATGATCATTTCCTTTATAGTATTTGCAAAAATAATTCTCCCTTTTTGTTTTCTTCTTGTCTTTGTCTTCCATTTTGACAATTCAAAATTAGAAGATTTCTACTTCCTAATAGATGAGCTCCATTTACCTTTGCTTTTCTCACTAGCTAAGAAGGTGTTGGCATTAGACATTTGGGGAGGCTTGCAAACAACACAAGGAAGAAGAAGAAGATTCGACACACAATAATGAATGTATTACCAATAGAATTTACCAAAGATGAGTGAATTGCTAGGATTATAGGCATATATACAAGCCAAGCAAAAAAAAGCCTCCTAAAGAGGGAAAAAAGTACCCCGATGGCCCTAGTGTGTTCACACACATCACTACCTAAATATATCATCAAATCCCCCTTGGGAGTGATGTGGTGAACAAAGAGTTTGCACTCATGTATAAGGAAGTGCCAAGCTATCTGGAATCAATCCACAAAAGGAAGAAAGCCCAAAGCTTTGCGGAAAGCTTCAAACTTCTCCCTAGGCAAAGCCTTTGTTAAAAGGTCTACAATGTTCTCCTAGGTGAGCACATATGCCAAATTGATCTCTCCAGTAGAGAACCTCTCCCTAACGTAATGATAGTGAACCTCAATGTGCTTAGTGCGAGCATGGAACACACGGCTTCTTGCAACTACCAATGTGCTCTAGCTATCAGTGAAGATGGTGGTGGTAGAAGATTCAATAACACCCAAATCAACCATAAGACGTATGAGCCACACACACATAATAGTCGTTCTGAAAGCTACGGCAAAGATATACATCAGCTATGAAACATGAAGCAAAAACCATTGGTGGACACATGAGTTTCATAGCAACCAACCCAGTTAGAGTTGGAAAAATTATGTAAATCTGGTAGTAGTGATCCCCCCTTGGGATAAAACAATCCAACTAGTTGAGTACCACTCAGGTAGTGAAAGATGCACTTAACCACCTACCAATGCTCACCTGGCCAATGCATAAACCTGCTCATCTATGAGACAACAAATTGAATATCTTAGTGAGTAATGCATAAGTAATCAAGCATCCAACAACCTATTGATAGGGAACAACATCAAGTGCCTCCCTAGCATCATGAAGACTCAAGTGTAAACCTGTCTTCATAGGAGTGGTAATAGGTTTTCACTCTTCAAGACCAAAACACTACAATAATGTGTCAATATATTTCGTTTGGCAAAAAGCTATTATGCCATCAACACGCATAAATTGAATGCCCAAATAATGATGCAAGTGCCCCAAATCTGACATCTCAAATGAGGCATGCAAATCATCCTTAAAATCAGCAATATGCTTCTCAATAGGACGAGTGAGTAGCATGTCATCAACATAGAAAGAAATTATTAGAAGCACATCATTAGCACGCTTAACATATGAGGTGCTCTCAGTTGGAATATTCTCAAAACTATGTGCAATCAGATAGGCATGTATTTTTTTATACCAAGCATGTGGTGCTTGTTTCAAACCATATAAGGCCTTTTTCAACCTACGCACTTGGTTTTCATGCCATTTATAGACAAAGCCACGCGGTTGAAAAACATACACTTCTTCATGCAAGTCACCATTCACAAATGTAGTTTTAATGTCCAATTGATGTACATTCCAACCATGATGAGCTGCAAGTGCACAAATCCTAGAGACAGTAGTGATTCCACATGTAGGTGCAAAGGTCTCATCAAAATCAATGCCTCTTTCCTATGTATAACCCTTTACAACAAGCCTACCCTTATATCTATCAACTCTTCCATCACCCTTACCCTTCAGCATGCCACATATACTCCTTGTAGGGTTTTATTTGCATTCATTTGTTGTATTGAGAGTTTGATCATAGGATCGCCCCCTAATGTAAGTTGCAAAGTATTTAACTTTTTAAAAGATAAAAGTAAAAGGCCTAGAAGCCACAAGTTAGAAGTGGTTAGGATTTATTCTCAATCAATCAATGAAAAGGTAGATGTGATCTCAAAATATCTCTTTTCGTGGATTGTAGAAAAAGATGCCAATCAATCTAAACTTAGAAATCTGCCTAATTTTGAATTCAAATCCTTGAAGAAAAGGCATGTCCATGTACTCAAGAGTCTATATAATGACTCCATAAAATTTGTACACTAAGTAGCATGATGATTTGAAGCAATACATAGACTTTGTGTTCATTGTTTGGTGCCACTTTAGTTTACTACTCCTTCCTCGGATTCAGTCAATGTGCAAAGCATGCTTATCTCTCCAAAGAGCTCCAAATCCAATGGTTAAAGTCTCATTGGAAAGGTATTATGGTCTACTTTATGCCTGTAAAGTTTCATAGCATTTGGCTCATCAATTTCAGAGATATGTAAGATTTTCAGTCTCAAGGTCATTCTCTACAACTCTTGAAATTTTGGGATGGCACTAGTTGAGTATTAAGGTGATTGCTCCTTATATAGTTCATGTTAGTTAAGGCTTTTATGAATTATAGCAAGCCAAACCTACATATGAAACTACCTTAGGATTGAGAAGCTTGATAGACAAAAGTATGCTACTTGGAAAATCAAAATGGAGGCTTAGTTGGAAGGTAGATACCTACATGAGATTGTATCAAGTGATGAAGCAATGCCTATTCCAAGATTCAAGGGAGGACCTATTCAAGAGGAAACAGATAGGTTCACACTTTGGTGTGCAAGGGATGCTCAAGGAAGATTAAACATACTCAACCCTATCTCTCATTTTCTATTATCACATATTAGAGAATGCAAGACGTCTCAAGAGACTTTGGATGCTTTAAAGACTTTTTTTTTACTAGTACAAAGGCAAGGAACAAACATCTTTGGAATGAGTTAAACCCAATGAAGAAGAGCCCAAAACAAACCACTACCGAGCTTGTTACAAACTTCAAGGAGGTTTCTAATCAATTGGCATCCATTGGAGAGCTGATTGAAGAGGATGCCATCACGAGGCAAATTCTCAATGGGATTAGAGCTGACAAGCAATGGCAATCTTTCACCACAACCTATGATCTCATCATGGATGTGCAAACTCTAGACTTCAACATCTATCTTGGACAAATCTTCAATCAAGAGGCCAAAAATAACATAAAAGAAGGTATCTCCTATCATTGTAATTCAACTAGTGCTCTATATGTAGATGCAAAAGGACAAGAATCTGAAAGGCAAGTAGAAGGAAGAAGATGAAGAGGAGACTTCCTAAGCCAACTTTCTAGGCATGAGGAAAGGGAAGAAGAAAGGACCAAAGATTGACAAGAACAAAGGCCACAATGTTCAACCTTGTTCCATATGTGAGGAGGCCAACCACACCACTCAAAATGGTTGGTTCAATGGGAAGAAGAAGAAAGGAAGTGGATGAGGTGGTTATGGCAGCAATAACGGCAAAGGTGGACACAACTTCAACAATAACAATAGAGGCCATAACAAAAGGGACTACAACAATTATTATGAAGATCAGCAACATGAAGAATCATTGCTCTTGATGAACCTTAGACAAAAGGAAGGTAAAGAGGATGATCGTTTATTCTACATAGATTTAGGATGTTCAAATCATGTTGTAGGCAACATAGCACTCTTATCTGATTTGGAAGGTCCAAAGCATAGACGTGAAGTTCAAATATGAGATGATACAAAGCACAGTGTGGAGAAGATTTGTAATGTCATAGCTTCCAATGGCAGGACAAATATTCTGAGCAAGGTACTCTATGTTCCCACTATCACTAAAAACCTAATACATGTAGGAAAAATAGTTGAAAAAGGCTTGCAAGTTAGGTTCACCCAACATGGAGCTTTTGTGGAAGATCCATGTCAATGCTCTAGAAGATAGCTAGAGGTGAGAAGCATGGTAGGTTCTTTACTTTTGAAGAAGGAGAAACCAAAAACATAGCTCTATTCAACTTTGGGTCTCAACCCTAACTGAGCTAGAAGTGTGGTATAAGAGGCTAGCTCATGTGAATGAAAGATCCTTAAAAGATATATGCAGGGATCAAACTGTTCTAGGACTGCCTAACATATCAAAGCAACACATGATCAATAGATGTGATGCATGTCAGATTGGGAAGGCACAAAGACAACCATTCAATCACAAAGGCTACATCCACAACACCTTATTGGACTAAGTACATATCTATGTATGGGGACCAAGTGAAGAACCTTCATTGGTAGGATCAAGGTATTATGTCTCATATAATGATGACCATAGTAGATGGACTATTCTATACTTTATCAAGAGCAAGAATGAAATGTTTGATTGCTTCAAAAAGTATCTAGCACATGTGGAGAATGATACAGGTAGATCACTCAAGAAGCTTGGATGTGATGGATGGGGAGAATACTTCTTCAAAGAGTTTGATGAGCTCTTGCAAGATAAAGGTATCAAAAAGAAGTGACTACCACGTACTCTCCTCAACTAAATGGAATTGCAGAGAGGAGAAACAAGACATTTCTTGGATAAGCGAGAAAAATGCTTGAAGACAAAAGGTTCACACATTATCTATGGGCAGAGGCTATTTCAACTATTGTGTACCTTGTCAATAGACTACCATCCAAATCACTTCACCGTATGACTCCTTATGAAGCATGGTATGGAAGAAAACCTAGTCTTGGACATTGCAAGGTGTTTGGTTGTTTAGCTTATGTTCATGTACCGTCACAAATAAGAGGTAAGCTAGATGCGAGGGCAAAAAAGGAAATGTTTATTGGGTATGACTCAAATCAGATGGGTTACAGGTTTTATAATCCTTCAACCAAAAAATTCACTACAAGTAGAGATGGTGTGTTTGACGAACACAGGTCTTGGTATGATGAAAACAAACAAAGGATAACTCTACCATATGATCTTGATTCTGATTCTCATCAAATAGGAAGCAAGCATGATACAGAGGTCCAAGATCTAAGAATTGATATAGATGATGACCAAGATGAAAGGTGAAAGGATTACAAACTATAGAAGTCAAGAGGCAAAGAAAAGATGCAGGAGTGTGGAGAATTCTCCAAGCAAGCACCTAGAAGGTCAACAAGGGAGAAGAAACAGCCAAAAGATATGGATGTGATTCCAAATTCTTTACAAAGCATTCAATCTACTTGGAAAAACACTCAATTTCAGAGGAACCCTCAACCTATCAAGAGGCAATGGGAAAGCCTAATTGGGAAAAGTCCATGAAAGAAGAGATAGATGCATTGAAGGAGATCAGCACTTGGGATTTGGTTCCAATGACATCCAATCAAAAGGTGTAATTGGGTGCAGATGGGTATATAAAGTTAAAAGAAACTTAGACGGATTAGTTTGGAGGTAGAAGCTAAGATTATTTGCCAAAGGATGCTCACAAAATTCATGGTATAGACTATGAGGAAACATTCTCACCAACTGCAAAGATGACTACAATTAGAACATTGATAAGTGTAGCTGTTACAAGGAATTGGAGACTCCTCTAGCTTGATGTGAAAAATGCATTCTTAAATGGTTAGATAAGTGAAGAGGTATACATGTCACAACCTCTAGGTCTTGAAAATCCTTATCATGCATCTTATCTTTGCAGACTTAAGAAAGCATTGTATGGATTGAAACACATGCAAGAAGATTTCAATATAAAAGACTTAGGTGAGCTCACATATTTCCTTGGTATGCAAATGATTTATGTAGATGAAGGGATGTATCTCACTCATAGAAGATACATTGAAGACCTAATTTTCAAGCTCAAAATGGAGAACACAAAGCTTGCAAGTGTATCTTTGAAGATGAATCATAAACTTAGTGTTTATGAAGGTGAGAAAATTGAAGATATTAAAGAATATCAAAGCTTGGTAGGTAGCTTAATATATGCTACTCATACAAGACCAAACATATCATATAGTGTGGGAGTGCATAGTCAGTTCATGCACTCACCTAGAAGGCCACACATGGATGCAACTAAGAGGGTACTAATTATCTCAAAGATAAAATAAATGAAGGTATATTCTTTCCTTACTCTTGACATTTGGATATCTAAAACTATTCAAATGCAGATTGGGCAGGAGTTAAGGATGATAGAAGAAGTATCTCTAGTTACTTAGCATTTGGAGGTTCAAAGCTAGTGTCATGGAGTTCCAGGAAGCAACCAACAATTGCTCTATCCTCAACGAATGCACTATACAGAGATTTGACCATAGCAACTCAAAAGGAAATATGGTTAAAATCATTGTTTACAGATTTGGGACTTGTAAGTTCCAAACCTCACTAACTTGGAGATAATGCAAGTTCCATACATTTGATGCAAATCCAATTCTTCATGAAAGGATAAGGCACATACAAATCCACTACCACTTTTTAAGAGAGAATCTTATGGCAAAGGAAATTGATATTTCATTTGTTCCTACTGAGAAGAAAATAGTAGACATGATGAAAAAGGGACTTGATGGGATAAAGACTTGTAGATTCAAAGCTATGGCACTTTTAAAATAACTAATCTCTGAACTTAAGCTAGAAGGGTGAGAAAATAAATACTTAGGCTAAGACAAAGAAGCATGATTTACACTAGCTTCAGAAGATCTTAGACTTTGTCAATCCATGTTGCCAAGTTGCTTGCCTAAGCACAAATTCATGAAGATTCGATATGATAGATTTTGAGTCTATTTTCCCAATGTGTTGGTGCTTTCTCCTCAATCACTGGGTTACTTATTATATTCAATTATTTACCCTTGACATTTTTTTCATCAACATCAAGAATGGACTTGCACATTTGGATTTTATCATTTTATAACATAATTATATTCTTATCTTAGGTTGTCATACTTGATTTATGGATCTCCACATATGGTTCTTAGGCTTTCTTATACTTGTTAGCTCGTTGGGTCTTTTCAAGTCTAAAGGGATTATCCTAGCTTTGATACAAGCTTCGAAGCAAGAATTTCAGCCACAAGCTCATGTACTCTAAAACACATGTTAAAGCACACACCTTGCTTCACATAATTCTTCAAAAGGCTCCTACAGGTCACCCAAAACAACTTAAAATTATAGAAATCAAACTCAAAATTTGACAAAATAGGTTGTCTATTGTGATAGTTGGGATCTTTCATGATATTGCACCATTGGGATAGAGGGGTTTGTTGTGAGAGAAGGGTCAACCAAGATAGAGGTGATGATAGATAGGGTCTATCACCATGCTCAACCAGAGTGTATTGTAATGAAGAACAATGTTCTATTGACTTTTTGATGTGATAGATCATATTGTAATGATAGATAGTATTCTAATGAGTTTTTGTTATGTTGTGTTCTTTTTTTTGTAATGATGGAGGCTCTATCTCGATAGAGGGTCTTTAGCATGATAGATAGTGCTATCAAGTAGCACTCTATCATGATGGATGGGTGGTCTATCATGATGTTTGAGGTTCTATCATGGAAATAGTATGTTTTGATGGTTAGGCTCATCAGGGGGGTGTCCTCTATTGTGATAGACTGATTCTATCCTGGTGCTGGTAAACTATCCACATAGAACATCACTTGCGATTGAGTCCTTCCATCACAATGGACCAAGAAAATTTGAATTTGAGGACAAAATTTATTGCACTACAAAGGTGCTATTAAGACCTCTATTGTGGTAAAAGTTTTGTATCAAAAAATTGTGTTTGTTGATCTATTACAATAAAACTACTCTATAGTACCTGGATGAAGCAAATGAAGGCTGAAGTGAGTTGACACACATGAATGAGGCAAATGAAGGCTGAAGCGAGTTTTATGTACATAGACGTGATTTTTTCCTGAAGAAGGAGATGGAAAGAGGAGGTATGGGGGGGTGAATGAGGAGATAGGAGTGTAAATTGGTTGGAAAAAACCAAAAATCTACTTACCAAGCAACTCCAACATCTCTTCTCTACCTACTCTTACCATCACGCATTTTTCCTTGAGGTAAATCTCCTTGACAATAGTGCTTAACGTAAGTAAAAGCTTAATATAAGATGAGATTTCTTACTTGTATGGCATTCATCTCGCTCATTTTGCATCAAGGATTTTCTACCAATACCAAGTTTGGAAATTTTTAGTTGGAGTATTCATGGTTTTCTAGATCGTAACGATCTATGAGGATCAGCCTTGTCTTTTCCATGGATTGTAGTGCTTATATGAAGCTCTTCAAACTTTGTGCAAAACAATGTGTCACTCTTTTTCTTCGATTCATGTTAATTCTCCACCTATAAAGTAGACAATTGCAATGGTATCCATGTTTTATATTCATACCCAAGAGCTAAGATTGGATTCTAATCAACAACTAAGTGTGGGGATTATAGAGAGGCTTTGTTAGCTCGTTTGAAGACCTTCACTTTCTATTCCTATTATATATTACATTGTAACTCTAAAAATTGCAATATAAAGTGTATGCGTGTGTTTGTGTGAGAGAGAGAGAGAAAGAGAGAGAATCAAAAATTAAAAGATGCAAAGACTTATTCTGAATTTTGTAAGAACCATTTTAATGCCACAAGAATTATTGAGCAAGGGCCTGAATGGAAGAATCGATACCCAAGACCTATACTTTAGAAGGCAACTAGCCAAAATGTGTAAATAGCATCCTTCCAATTTTTTTCCTGGTGGATCATAGAATGTAAGTGTTTATCTATATGTTTATCTATATACATGAGCTACGAAACATGAAGCAAAAACCATGGGTTGGCACATGCGTTTCATAGCAACAAACCTAGTTAGAGTCAGAAACAGCATCTAAATCTGGTAGTAGTGATCCCCCCCTTTGGGATAAAAAAATCCAAATAGCGGGGTACCACTCACGTAGTGAAAGATGCACTTAACCACCTACCAAAGCTCACATGGGCAATGCATAAACCTCCTCATCTATGAGACAACAAATTGAATATCTGAGTGAGGAATGCATAAGTAATCAAGCATCCAACAACCTATTGATAGAGAGCAACATCAAGTGCCTCTCTAGCATCATGAAGACTCAAGTGTAAACCTGTCTCCATAGGGGTGGTAATAGGTGTTCAGTCTTGAAGACCAAAATGCTACAATAATGTGCCAATATATTTTGTTTGGCAAAAAACTATTATGCCATCAACACGCATAAATTGAATGCCCAAATAATGATGCAAAGTGCCCCAAATCCGACATCTCAAATGAGGCATGCAAATCATCCTTAAAATCAACAATATGCTTCTCAATAGGACGAGTGAGTAGCATGTCATCAACATAGAAAACAATGATTAGAAGCACATCATTAGCACGCTTAACATATAAGGTGCTCTCAGTTTTGGACTATTCTCAAAACTATGTGCAATCAGATAGGCATGTATTTTTTTATACCAAGCATGTGGTGGTTGTTTCAAACCATATAAGGCATTTTGCAACCTACACACTTGGTTTTCATGCGCTTTCTAGACAAAGCCAAGGGGCTTAAAAACATACACTTCTTCATGCAAGTCACCATTCACAAATGTAGTTTTAATGTCCAATTGATGTACATTCCCACCATGATGAGCTACAAGTGCACAAATGGTACAAACAGTAGTGATTCGACATGTAGGTGCAAAGCTCTAATCAAAATCAATGCCTCTTTCCTATGTATAACCCTTTACAACAAGCCTAGCCTTACATCTATCAACTCTTCCATCACGCTTACCCTTTAGCATGCCATATATACTCCTTGTAGGGTTTTATTTGCATTCATTTATTGTATTGAGAGTTTGATCATAGGATCACCTCCTAATGTAAGTTGCAAAGTATTTAACTTTGTAAAAGATGAAAGTAAAAGGCCTAGAAGCCACAAGTTAGAAGTGGTTG
>CM035410.1:122549312-122554312 GCA_020310875.1 Ceratopteris richardii | reverse complement strand
ATCGCATTCAGATCATTCATACTCTATGAGATATCTATTAGAGAGTAAAGTCCAGTTTACAATGTACTTATGTGTGCAGGTGGTCTATCTTGATGAGTTGTGTTTCCTAATCAAAACTCATCCAAATTACTTGATTTTTAGCTTGTTGGAAAGCTATTTGTGTCTACTTTCTCTCTACCAAATATCTTTCTCAAACGATATATATTCAAAGAGCTATGAGTCCAAGAGTGAAGCTCAGTTCTTCAGCATACCTATGTGGACACGTAGTTCATCTTTGACAGTTGTATTACCTAATCAAAACTTGTCCAAGTTAAGTCATTTATAGCTTGTTGGAAAGCTCTCTTTGTCTACTTTGGTTGACTAAAGCATGAAGTCCATTTGAGTTTTTTATTGAGAGAAGCAAGCTATCTAAGGTGCAGATGTTTGTCCAAGTGCTCGACATACAAGGGTTCTCTACACACTTCCGTTGCGCATAGGAGAACTTGTTCTCCACAGTTGGTATCAGAGAAAACTTGGTGTTGAAGTTTCATCAATAGAGCTGGAGGTGAAGCAAATCAAAAGAGGAGCTACAAAACAAGAAGGAGCTTCACAAACGCAAGAGCAAAGGACTATAACTATTCGAGGTAACTCTCAAAGTCTTTGATACTCTTCAATGGCTGACTTGGGTCTACAAGTAGAGAAGTTGGACAAGGATAACTATCCCGTGTGGAAGTTTAGAATGACCAACTACCTAATGGGCAAAGGCTTATGGGGTATTGTGAGCGGCGATGATGCTCAACCTCAAATCAATCAAGCTATGGCCACCGAAGTCCAAAGGAGGCAAGCAAAAGAATGGGAAGAGAGGAATAGGAGAGTCATGTTCCTCATTTCGCAAGTCATTACTAATGCCATGGTAGGTCATATTCAACATCTAGAGAAAGCTAAGGATGCTTGGGAAGCTCTTGAAAGGATGTACTCAACAAATACCAAAGCTAGGAAACTTCAACTCAAGAATGAGTTGAACACAATCAAGAAAAGTTCGAGTCAATCCATAGCTGAATATACTTTGAAGATTAAGGAGCTAAGCGATGCTTTAGCTTCTATTGGCACAACGGTTGAAGACGAAGATCTTGTGTGTTATACTCTCAATGGCTTGAGAGAAGATGAAAGATGGAAGCCTTTTATAACTTCCATTAACTTCAAAGATGTATATCCAGGTTTTGAACAACTAATCCCTCATCTTGTCACAGAAGAGCTTAGCTTCGGTGGTCCCAAAGGAAAGGACAGCCACAACCAAATGTTATATGTAGGGCGAGGTAAAGGAAGAAACTCAAGAGGAGGCTCAAGAGGAAAAGGAAGAGGTCACGACCACTCCAACTACAATCAAAACAATTCGGAAGACAACAAGGATGCATCAAATGCCAACATACAAGGAAGAGGTCGAGGTAGAAGTAGAGGAAGAGGTGGAAGCTCCTACAATTCTCATAAAGGTATAACATGCTATCATTGTGGTAAAGTAGGACACTATGCTAGTGATTGTTGGCTGAAAAATGGAAGACCAAATGGAGGCAATCAAAGGAACCAAAGCAACTATGCAAGCACCTCAAGTGAAGGAAGCAAGGACACACTACTTGCAATGAGACATGAGTATAGAAGCTCTTGTGAAGATGACAAAAAATGGTACATTGATTTAGGTTGTAGTAACCATATGTCATGCCAAGGAAGTTTGTTCACTAATCTATAGGTACCAAGTGGAAAAGGATGTGTTGAAACAGGTGATGATACTCAACACATGATTGAACACATTGGAGATATAAGGCTTGGAGATACAAGCAGAGCAAAGGTACTATCTAATGTTCTTCATGCTCCTACAATTTCAAAGAACTTGATTTCAGTAGAAAAAATGGTAGAGAAGGGTTATCATGTCATATTCAACGAGAATGGGTGCTTCATAAAGAATCCAAAAGAAGGCTTCAAGGTCATTGCTCGAGGTAGAAGAGAAGGAAGGATGTTCACTTTGGATGTCCAACATCCACATGGAAAGGTCATGTACATTCAATGTGGGAAGAAGACGATTTTAGAGCTAGACTTATGTCACAAAAGAATAGGACACATCAACATTCCAAAGCTGAAGGACATGAGCAAACATGAAGTGGTAAGAGGTCTTCCAAAATCTAATAGCATTGGACTACATGAGTTATGTGAAGCTTGTCAACTAGGAAAGCAAACGAGGCAGCCATTCAAGAGGAGCAATTATGTGGCTCCAAATGTCTTGGACTTGATACATACGGATGTATGGGGACCAACCCAAGAGGCATCATTGGCTGGTAATAGATTTTTTGTCACGTTCATTGATGATCACTCAAGAAAGGTATGGTTGTTTTGTATGAAGCAAAAATCAGAGGTGTTTTCTATATTCAAAAGATTCAAAGTTGAAGTTGAAAGGGAAACAGGAAGGTCTATCAAAACCTTAAGGTCCGATGGTGAAGGAGAATACTTCTCCAAAGAATTTTCAGATTTTGTACAAGAGAATGGGATCAAAAGGCAATTCACTTGTAGGTATACACCACAACAAAATGGAGTAGCTGAGAGGAAAAATAGGCAAATTGCTGAAATTGCAAGATGCATGCTCAACGAGATGAAGGTACCATTGTACTATTGGGTTGAAGCTACCACAACCGCCATTTACTTGATGAATAGGTGCACAACATCAGGAATACATCACTTGACTCTGGAAGAGGTATATTCCGGCAAGAAACCTGATCTTACACACCTCAAAGTTTTTGGATGTATTTGCTTTGTTCACATTCCACAAGAAGTTAGAACAAAGATGGAAACAAGATCAGAAAAATGCATTTTCATCGGCTACTCGATGGAGCAAAAAAGATACAAGTGTTAGAACCCTAGAAAAAAGGAACTAAGAGTCTCGCGAGACGTGGTCTTTGATGAACTAAGACCATGGTATGAAGATAAAGGAAAGGAAAAGATTCTTGAAGAAGATTGTGATGATTATGCAGGAACAAATCAAAGAAAAGTTCAACAATCAAGCACAAAGGCTTCAGGTCCAGAGGCATCTACATCAAATGAAGAATGTTCAACATGGAGGGGGAGCCATTCTTTGTCTCCAAATTCAGCTCATAGTAGAGCCAAAGATGCAAGTGCTACTCCAAACAGTGAAGTAGATGCAAGTGAAGAAGAATATGAAGAGGTAATCACTCCGATGGTAAAGCTAAATAGGTTAAAGAAGCAACTCCCTAGAGGCAATGAAAGAAGATCTTCAAGGACAAGGTATCCAACTCAAAGGTTGAGTTATGATAGTTTTATGGTGACACATTTTGCATACATGATGCAGGTTATCAAAGACAAAGAGCCTGAGACATATGAAGAAGCTTGCACACAAAAGGAATGGAAGCAAGCTATGAAAGAGGAGATCAAAGCTCTCAAAGATAATCACACATGGGAGCTAGTGCCAAAGAAAGAAGGTATGAAGATTGTTCCAAACAAATGGGTGTTTAAAGTAAAGAGGAATGCTGATGGTTCACTAGCTAGATATAAAGCTAGATTAGTTGCCAAAGGATTTAAACAAACACAAGGCATAGATTATGATGAAGTTTTCAGCCCTGTTGCAAAGATGGGAACTTTCCGAACCTTAATAGCAATTGGTGCTTCAAGGAGATGGCCATTATATCAACTCGACATAAAAAATGCTTTTCTTAATGGAGAACTATAAGAAGAGGTATACATGAGTCAACCGATTGGATTTGAAGATGAAAACCATCCAGATTTTCTTTGCAGGTTGAGGAAGGCACTTTATGGCTTGAAGCAAGCACCAAGAGCATGGAATCAGAGATTGGTAGAGTATCTAACTAAGTGTGGATACAACCCAAGTAGTGCAGATCCTTCATTGTACATGAAGAAGGAAGAAAATAGAGAGGTATATATTTGCATATACGTCGATGACCTTATCATAATAGGAAATGATGTTACAGGGATTAAAGATATCAAAAGGAAGCTTGGTAAGGATTTTAAAATTTCGGATCTTGGAGAGCTGAAATATTTTTTAGGAATTGAAGTTGTTTATGGAAAGAGTGGCATCTACTTGATGCAAAGGAAGTACTTGTTGGATGTTCTTTTCAGATTTGGAATGAGTGAATGCAAACCACTCACTCAACCCATGGACACAAATACAAAGATTTGTTCAAATGATGGAGAACCATTGGAAGATGTAACGACATACAGAAGCATTGTAGGATCATTGATCTGTGCAAAGATTACAAGACCTGATCTGTCTTATGTTGTTGGTGTACTTTCTCAGTTTATGCAAGCCCCGAAAAGTGAACACTTACATTTAGCCAAGAGAGTGTTGAGATACATAAAGCATACAGTTAATCATGCTTTGTTTTACAAGTTTGATGAAGAATTGCAGGTCAAAGGCTTTCGTGATGCTGATTGGGCAGGCTCAAAGAAGATAGAAGATCAACCTCAGGTTATGTGTTCATGATAGGAAGCAAACCTATCACATGGAGCTCAAAGAAACAACCTACTGTTGCACTTTCATCTATGGAGGCTGAATATAGAGGATTAGCTTTTGCCACATGTGAAGCAATGTGGATTAAAAAGATTTTGGCTGATCTTGGAGTGCAAGTTGGAACCATCCCTATATACGGTGATAACATGTTAAGTATTTACTTGGCAAGCAATCCTATGTTTCATGCAAGGAGCAAGCACATAGAGGTCCACTACCACTATGTAAGGGAGAAGGTGCTGAGCAAAGATGTGGAGGTAAAGTTCATCAGAACCAAAGAGCAGGTTGCATATATGTTTACAAAGTTCTTCGATGCTTCTAAACTCAAAGGTTTCAAGGATGCGATAAATTTGAAGGACATGGATGAAGATAACTCCCAAATGAGCTGGAGGGGGAGTGTTGAAGATAAATGTACAAGCTCATTTTCATATGAGCCATGCTTGGATAAATTTACCAACTATAAAGATAAAGAAAAAAGTGGAGGAAAACAGGAAAA